>CM076580.1:317435674-317530410 GCA_034641835.2 Pinus albicaulis | reverse complement strand
TCCACCCATGCCAGTGGTTTTGGAGGCAGTGGCATTGGATTAAGGCGTAGAACGATATCCGATTTCCTGGACGAAGGGTGTAGGAATGATGTGAATTCAAAAGTTTACCGGTTTCTATATGCATGTGGGGTGCCATTCAATGTTCTTCGCTCACCTTATTGGCATGAAATGGTTTCTGCCATCAATGATGCCCCTAAAGGATACAAAAGCCCTGGGTATGACAAGGCCAGAACCGTGGGTCTTGATCATGAAAGAGCTAAAATAAACAATTCTTTGGCTAGAATGACAAGTTCGTGGAATGAGCATGGGTTGTCCATTGTCTCTGATGGATGCACCAATGTAAAAGGAAAACCATTGATAAATGTTTTGGCTGTGTCGGTTAGTGGTGCAATCTTCCTGGCAGCATATGATTATTCAGATAAATTCATAACCGGCATTAACATTGCAAAACCATTACTTGATATAATTGAAAAGACTGGGCCATACAATGTCATACAGGTCATCACTGATAATGCTGCTAACTGTAAGGCAGCGGAAGCAATTATTGAGGATAAATACCCCAACATTTTTTGGTCCTGGGTGTTTGGTTCACACAATGAACCTTTTGATGCATGATATCATCAAAAACAAACAACCTCAATTCAAATGGCTTGGTGATTTGTACAAGAGAGGTAAAAAAATGATAAAATTTATTACAAATCATAGCAATACCCATGGGCTTTTCTGTACTCACTCCAACTTGGAGTTGTTGAAGATAGCAAAAACTAGATTTGCTAGCTATTACCTCGCCTTCAGGCGCCTTTTGAAGGTAAGAGAGTCATTGGCTACAATGGTATCAAGCCCACACTGGCAGGTATTAAAGGACAAGGCAGCGACAGTAGTTGACAGGCAAGGTTTTGAACACGTGGAGGAGACCGCCCTTGACCCTTTGTTTTGGGCACGTGTGAGGGAAATTTTGAACTTCACCAAGCCCATTTATCACATGATTTGGTTTGCTGATACAAATAAACCAGTGATTAGGGAGGTTTATGAGCAGATGGATAGCATGTTGGGCGAAATAAAAGATATTGTTAAGGATAATGATCCCAACTTGTATGCAATGATTCACGACTGTGTGTGTGCACGGTGGAATAAACTTAATGTTTCACTACATGCCTTGGCATATATCCTTATGCCAAAATACTACTCTCTATCTTGGTTGGGCCACCCTGCATTTGGAGGTGGGGTTAGGATCAAACCTCACACATATCCAGAGGTACAAGAGGGATACATGAAAGCATTAGACAAGTTGGTCCCCGATAGGGAAGAGTGTGCTAGATTGTGCCTTGAATTAGGCAGATACTTCAGTTGCACTATTAAATTTGGTTCTTTCCATGCAATGGAAGACAGACAGATTTGATGCTCTCCCATGGTGGAAAGCATATGGCGACATGGGACTTTTGCCAAAGTTGGCAAAAAAAGTTCTCTCACAAGTTGTAAATACTTCTTCTACAGAGAGGTGTTGGAGCACCTACAGCTTCATACATAATGTGAGAAGAAACAGGCTGAATGAAAACCGAGCTGAAAGCTTGGTTTATGTGCATTATAACTCTGAGGTTGTTGAGCCATTACTGTGATCGGGCAAATGAGGATCAATCATACAGAGTATGGGACAACAACCCAGAGGATGATAATTTGGAGGACGACACGTTACATCTGGAATAATTGGAAGTAGAAATTTATAGGGATGATGATGAAGCATCAGCAGCATCGCCACACACAGGGCCAGTCCCAACATCTACTGGTAGCAGTACGAGTGCCAGTGCCACTCCTAGATATCACAGTATTGGTCCTTTGCAGATCCAGCCTCCACCTTCTAGTCGTGGTCGTGGTACTCCTGAGAGTACTAGAAGGCCAACATTTCCTCATGGCTCACAAAAATTAGACATTTCTCGTGGGCGTGGCAAGGGGCCAGCCAGATAAAATAGATTTTTTGTTTACTAGTCTTTTCTATTTGTTGTTGATAGTTGAACAGTTGAACAGTTGAAACTTGACTCTTTCTGATTTCATATATTTAATGAAAATTTCAGTTTGAAGTTTGAATTTGAAAGGTGAAACTTTGAAGTTGGCATTTATAAGTTTACTGTTTACAAGTCATTGTGAATTATGAATATGATGCTTCATGAAAGTTATATGGTGATCAATGAATCAATGATGATAAATGTTATATATTGAATTTTGAAATCAATGAATCAATGATGATAAATGTTATATATCAATGATGATAAATGTATATTGTAATTGAATTTTGAAATCAATGAATCAATGGTGATAAATGTTAGATATTGAAATTTGAAATCAATGATGATAAATGTTATATATCAATGATGATAAATGTATATTGAATTTTGAAATCAATGAATCAATGATGATAAATGTTAGATATTGAAATTTGAAACCAATGATGATAAATGTTATATATCAATGATGACAAATGTTATATATTGAATTTTGAAAGCTTGAAACCTTCAGATTGATGATTTGCAAGACTCAAGAGTCAATATACAAACATGTGGAGGCTCCTCATGGCCCAACCTTCATCTTAGGGGGGCAATGTTGGGGCTGCAAAGTCATATCTCCTCATAAGACTGGGCAAGATGTCCTTTGAATGGTGTTGGAGAGGAGTCAAGCCATCCCTTAAGGGATCCGTGCTGCATGTCTAATGATCCACTTGAAACATACCCTCGAGATCTAGTGAGATCAACATCTTTAGGCACACAAACCATTAAAGTATCTTTTGGACCATATTCAATGTTAGGGGTACATAAATGTTGAGAAATCAGGGTTTTATTACAATTTCTCTTTCTTGATAATCACTTGTGATTTCATTATGCTTCTTTTCTTAGATCTTATCTTCGTTAGATTATTATGTTCTTCATCAAGTCAATTATTAAATGCACAAGAGACACAAAATTTAGGCTAGCAAGCTAGGGCCAAAACCTCTCACTCTTTGAGAGGAAAACCCGCGAAAATCCTTGTTCCAGATCTTCAATTGGCGAGTACCAAGACCATGACAAAGACCCTTGAAACTAGCATGCCTCCAAGACCCTTATCACTGCTCTTCTAGTCTCCTTATGTTGATCTTCCTTTCTGCACTGCTTTGCACCAGCACTAGGAAAGCTTGGTTCGTAGCCCTAAACAGTGAGCTCCTTTTTTGCCCTCCTTGATTCAACCTTGGCCTTCTAGAGACTTCTCCTCTGCCTACCTTCCAAGATGCTCAAGGCAAAAATCTTCCTGCTGTAGTAGTACTTCTATATGCTCTGTATATCTTTGGTTCCTTTCCAATTGAGGTGACCCAAGACCGAGGTTATACTGCCTCTTCTTCACGCTAATTGTATCCTCCTTACGCACTGGATCTTCTCTTCTTACACGGATTAGATGGCAGACTTGATATTGTAGTTCTTCTCTGAATTGACCCTCGACCTACCTGAGATATGCGAGGTAGGTACAAACCCTAGAACAGAGATGATACTCAACCCTTACATGACCCAAACACAGAATGCTTCTTCGCTGAGGTTACTTGTCTTCTCGCACTATCTTCGCACCAAATACAGTCTTGTACTTCGCACTTTCTTACTGAACTTGACCGAGACACTTTTCACCAAATGAGACCATAGTCCCTCTATATATAGAGATTGTTTCTTGCTCTAGGCCGACATGATAATTTGTATGTAGGCTGACATCATCAAGGAGATTTCTAGCATATTCTAAGCCGACTTCAAGAGGTTAGTTAACAAGGTCTTGGAGCATACAATTACATCAATAATTTGTCCCTTTACAAGTGTAACATCACTTCATATACATGACTCTAAATTATATTTATGACAAGACGACAAAATCCTAAAGACATCAAGAAGAAGTCTTTGACCTATAATAAAAACTCCTTGCTCATGAAACCCATGAGGCAAGTTTTACAAAATACATTTTATTATCTTTGTCTCGTCATTACATAAATTCATAATTACAAGTCATTATGAAGACCGAACCTAGCTACACTTTTCAATAATAAATAGTTCACAAAAACCTTGCCTTCCATTGTATTTCTAACTTGGGATTTGTGTTAGGGATGATTATTCCTTTAACCCTATTAGGTGCTTCACAAGTTACCACACTATTAAGGATTTGTGTTAGGGATGATTATGCCTTTAACCCTATTAGGTGCTTCCAACCCCTAAGGGGAAAGACATTTGATAGGTAGACTCATCAATCCATAGGTGCATGTGAGAAAGGTGGTGATAGAGTGGGACAAGACTTTCAGGATGGCCACAACCATGGTACCAATAATTTGTCCCTTTACAAGTGTAACATCACTTCATATACATGACTCTAAATTATATTTATGACAAGACGACAAAATCCTAAAGACATCAAGAAGAAGTCTTTGACCTATAATAAAAACTCCTTGCTCATGAAACCCATGAGGCAAGTTTTACAAAATACATTTTATTATCTTTGTCTCGTCATTACATAAATTCATAATTACAAGTCATTATGAAGACCGAACCTAGCTACACTTTTCAATAATAAATAGTTCACAAAAACCTTGCCTTCCATTGTATTTCTAACTTGGGATTTGTGTTAGGGATGATTATTCCTTTAACCCTATTAGGTGCTTCACAAGTTACCACACTATTAAGGATTTGTGTTAGGGATGATTATGCCTTTAACCCTATTAGGTGCTTCCAACCCCTAAGGGGAAAGACATTTGATAGGTAGACTCATCAATCCATAGGTGCATGTGAGAAAGGTGGTGATAGAGTGGGACAAGACTTTCAGGATGGCCACAACCATGGTACCAATTGAAGGAGGTCCAACATATCTAAGACTTATGATGAGAAGAGGGAGCAATTGTGGAGGCACGAGTTACCCATTTCCTTGGGCCGCTTTTTCCACCCCTCTGGTGTGCCTTTTACTTTAGTGATTCATCTTTCTTTATTGCATAGCTAAGGAGGCCTGGCTTGCTTTATGCTTTTCTAGTATCCCTTAAAGATATAGTAGTTTCTTGCTCACCGGAGTTGGGACATTCAAGAGCTCCTCTCGAATAGAGCATGAGATACCGAGGAATTGGGTGATGGCTAATGGGGGCTTTAGAGCTCATGCTAGGCTTTTGCCCACATGCTTACTATGTCCTAGCCATCTTCTACACTTTTCCTTCTCTTTATTTGTGTCTTCATATGTTTTTACCTTTCTTTTAGTTGCATTAACCTCTTAGGGAAAATTTCCGGGCCTTAACTCAGAGATGAGGACATAGGGTACTAGTCCCAATGACAAATGACAATCAACCCAAAGAATGGATGTGGATAATAAGGGAAACTTAGATTGTGATCCATACTAGTATTCTCCAAAACATTAAATGAAAGCATAGGATTGTATAAATGATTAGTGTACCTTCTGATAGATGACCTGCCTTCTTTCAAGAAGCATGTGAGATGGGAAAGAGCACTGACTAGAGCATATGTGGAGAGCTCTGATGTAAATCTATCTGTGGGCCATCATAGGGCTGTTGGTTGGATGGCTGGTTGACAAATGAGGATAAAAAAATTCTTCCATGAGTTACCCACTCTTGGTGGGTAAACTTCTCCAATGGTCAACCTTAGGCATGATGAGCAAATATGATCACTGCCTTGTTCCCTAAAAGTAGGTTGGCTTGGGCATGCACTAATTGGTTCAGAATTGATCACTCTACAATGGGACACTGGTCAAAGAATTTGTAATTACATTCCTGCAACTACAAATTCTTCACCACATAACATCCTTATATTATGTCATAGGGGACTTGAGAATGATAGATGAGGCAATTGGAGTAGTATATTACGTCACTTCTACCTCATAATTATACCATGTTTTGCGTCCATCTTCTTGTTTTATAGTTTATCTTGAAGTTTCCTTGTGTATTGTGTTGATGTATCATAAATAGAGTATTTAGTAATCCCATTAATTACCTTTTAGTCATTTGTAAATGTGAACACAGTTCTTTTGGATTTTATATATGGTTGACTTCTTCTATTCTTGGAGTATTTATGTTGGACCAACAATTTTCTCTTTTTTATGCTTAAGTTCATTGTAATTTTTGATATGTTACATACTTTGTTAAATAAAATGTTTAATAGCTCATGGATTGATATTGCTTTAGGTCACTTGATGGAGAAAATAGAGTCAGAGAATCTATTGCATAGAGCTTTCAGTGTGTTTCTATTCAATACAAAATATGAATTGCTTCTTCAGGTATGTAAACAAAATATCCTCAAGACAATATTTTAGTATTATCTTTTTGCTCTTGTTAAATTGGGAAGGGCTATTGTATCATATGTTCCTTGCCAACGATATCGCTTTTAAAAGTAATAAAATTCTAATCTATTTTTAATTTAAACTTGAAATTCTACATTTTTGTGGGCTTGTTATCTTAGACTGTGATATAATTGTCTTAATACTAACATTGCTTATGTATTCTTGATTCTTGGCAAATTGTGGATCATGGGGCCAAATTTCTAACTCAAGTTTGGAATATAAAGTATAAATTTCATGGAATGGAAATGAATGATATTATGCACATATATTAGGGCATTTTCTCAACAAATTGATAGATACAATGTCTATTACCTCTTCAACTAGCACATAAATGGAAAAAGTTTTAATCCACTGATGCAACCTTGAGGCAACCCTTAGGAGAAGTACCATTGTCATCATAGTACAATTCTCCTCATCACTTTACACTGGCTTTATAAAGACCAAGAGTGCTATCCCTTTGTTATATGATGAATATGCGAGCATAAGAATTTAGAAAGTAAATCTAAATGATAATTGACTATAAGATAAACAAGATTACTTTATGTATTAAAAGAATAAAATCCAATAGAAGAAATTGGCTTTGAATGTAAAGGACTCAACACTTGAAGATGTGATGCCTTATACAAGCCGATTCTAGCATTTGATAAACCAAGTAGATAACGATTAGATCCAACTTAGATAAACCGATCAACAATTATATGGATCCAATTTTAAATCTTTTAAACAAATCCACAGAGAAGACGATAGATAAGGTAAAAGTTCATTACATTTATTATTCACAATAATGTACATTTATACATTTCCTTGCGATCCTTGGTCTTCACATACTGATTGGTCTCTTGGACTCCGGTGACTGTTCACATTCCACACCAACCTTTAGTGGATTAAGTGTCCAACATTCCCCTCCTTAATCCGAAGGGGTATATACGAGTCCAAGAAGAGAGCTTCTAATACAAAAATACAACAATTCACGACAATAATAAGCTGAATGTGCTCTATGAGATGATGACATAAGGTGGGAGAACTCAAGGTATCAACTGGTGATGGTTTAAGGATTACCACCAACACTGTAACACTTAGTGCAGTTCCCAAAACTCTTCGAAATCTGGCAAGAAGATGAAGTTTTCTGCTAGAGGAAGTGCTCCTTAATGCTTTGAAGAGGGATACCTTCAACCTGAAAAGGGAGGTCTTCAAATTGCGGTGGTTTAAGGAAGGCCACAATCCAAAGGAACTTTTAGTGCGATTCGTGAAACTCTTCCAAATATGGCAAGAAGCTGAAGTCTTCTGCTAGAGGAAGTGCTCCTAAATGCTTTAGAGAGGGAGACCTTCAACCTGGAAAAAGGGAGGTCTGCAACTTGTGGTGGTTTAAGGAAGGCCACCAACCAAAGGCATGCTTAGGGACTTCTTTGTCTTTGGCTACAACTCCGAATCTGGGTATGTCTGTCTCTGGCTGTAGGCTCAAGCAACAGGTTCAGGCTGTGTGGCTCAGGCTTGCTTGATGTGGCTTTGAAACTTGTAGATGACCATCATTTCTCTCCCCTGTCAGATACAAGGTGAGAAAATGGAGAAAACTCAATTGCAAGACTTTTTTAGTACATGTGAACAAATTTTGTGATATGAGCGAAATATCTTCTTGGATGTTGAAGCCCATTGCCAAGAAGCGTCCATCCAAGGTGAATCTTTGTTCTTGCAAGAGGCTTGTTTTTGAAGCATATGTTTAAAGAATGAGTGTGCTGACCATAATGCTTGCATGGGTGAAGATCAAAACAATGATCTTTCACATGGCCAACTTGATTACAATGTTGGCATTTAACAATCTGCTGTGAATGTGGAGGAGGAGTAGAAATAGGTGAATATGAATCGTCATGAAGAAACCCAACACTTTGAAATTGAATGGGTTTGGAATAGTCTGGAATATGATATCCAAGACCGATTTTGTTTCTGTTGTTGACAATCTCTTCTCAAGGTCTAATAATGGGCTTGGGAAATGCAGATTGAATTTCTGCATTTGCATGCAAAACTGCTCCTGAAATTGGCACTTGATGGGACTCAAATTTAATCTCATTGATCTGATTTTTGCTAGGTGCTGATGGGAGGCAATTTTAGCCTCAAATAGGGGATTGTTCTGAACAAGAACAAGTTCAGAATGATGCCTTTTCTGTTGGAGCTCATCTTGCTGAAGTTGTGATTCGAGTTGAATTTGATCTTTTGGTTATTGAGAAAATCCTTGCTAATTATGACTGTATTATCCAAATTTGAGAGTATCATATTGTTCAATAACTCTAATATTCCACTGATTGGAGCCATTTTTCAGTAAATAATTCTCAACTAATGGTAAAATAATGAGGAAAAGGTAGACACCAACGTGTCTATTATATAAACAATGGCAATAAACTTCTAAGAAATCTTGGCAGCTCTGTTATATAAATATGTTGGGTAGTAGTCAATGACTCAATGCAGACTCCAATACAACGAAGTCAACATCATGTATCAACACATGTAGACCAAATCAACACGCATATAAACAAACCATCTATGAAAATGAAGGATATATTTACTATGATGGATGAAGCGTTCATATAAACAAAGGCTCATTAACCACTATGTTTGTGCAAGTTCATGATGCAAATTCATTTTCGTACATCATGTTACCAAGTTCAATGGTGCATAGGTTTTATATGGCCCATTCCACCAAACTTAGCCTATTCCACAAGGTGTAGAACTAAATGCCTTAGATTCAGTTGTTGAAAGTCAAGTTGTTGCTACAACAACACTATACTCTAGGCTATATAGGCTATATTATTGAAAACAATGTCTCCAGTTCCCACACAGACTGCTTCCAATTCTAATGCAAAGAAATTACAAAATGCCAAGCTGTTGACTACCTCTTTCCTTGGTCATTCCCAAGGTCTTTACAACACATCTGTAACTGGTTTAATTATTGATCGTACCCTAAATCGTAGCTGCAAGCCTCTATAGCAATAGAAAAATAACACCTTGGATGTATTGCTGCTTGACCTTGACAGAGAATCCAATTTCACCTTCCTTTTTTTTATATCGTGAAAGTTTCAACTTGAGATTAAATGCTCCATTTCCATGTAGAGAGAACACGAACCAACCTGAATGATATAAGTCACACCCCATTCATCGTAGAGAGAATACTCTCCACAACTCAACGTTGCATTCAATGCATGATCAAGGCTTCAACAAGTGCGTTCTGGTGATAGGAGGCGCTGGCATTACTAGGACAAAAGATACAAAGTGCTCGTAACTTGTCGAAACAAAGTTCCTCGAGTCTCGTAAAGAAATTCACAAGCAAAGTAGGGTGGAGGTATATACTACGAGGTTTGAGCAAATTCTGAGCCTTGTGGGTTACAACGTTAGCAACGGATAGAGGTACATGTCATCTTGGAAAAAAACGTATACATTAGATGACAGGAATTCGCCCATTCCCTTGGTCGAGTGCATGTGATAGTGGACGAGAATTAGGTAGAGAATGTTAGGAGACTAGAAGAATTTGCAAACCATTGTCCGTTACAGGTGGAGGAGGATATATTATGTGTTACAAGTCAGGCAAGCCAGTGAATAAGCAACATCTAGAGTAGAGTTGATGATGACTATGAGTGATAATAACAACGCCTTGACTAGATACTGACCATATCAGAGGCACACTAGACAACATGAGATTGACTGTCAAGCCATGGACTCATGTATTAATTGTCGCAGGTAATAATCAAGTGGAAGACCAATCCAATCAACAGTGCTATGGCGATATAAGTTTTAATAGCTACAACAACACTGAGGAGATTCCATGCCTGACAAGGTCAGATAAAACGACTACGAATAAAGTGGGCACATAAAAATAGCAAAAGCTCAAAACATTTGGAGAGCAGCACTCAAATGGGAAGATATTCAATTCTGACTCGCATATGAGGCCACAAAACTAGTGGCTCAGATTTGAGCAGGGCAGGAATACACTTGCAACATTGATACCATGTTAAACACACAAATGAATAGACAACCAAATAAAGATAAGCATGAAATACATTAGTATTCACAATGATATACATTTATAATACATTCTTGTGACCCTTGGTCTTCGTATGCCAAGTGGTCTCTTGGACTCCAGTGATTGTTCATATTCCACACCAACCCTTAGCGGATTAGGTGTCCAACAAAATCTGTTTTTTTTTTTTGGATGTTATTAACAACATTTTTCAGATTTGAAAAAAACCACTTGTTCAACCTATTCATTTGATGTGAGATTAAGTTCAAAACGTTAACTTATAAACATGATTTAAAGTATGAAATATTAAATTCTAGATTTGGTAAATTAAACAATAACCCAAGTAAATGATAAAGATTTGGAGCACAACTTAGGATAAGTCACAATTTTCATTTTATGTGTATGAACTTGAAACAATTCCAATTCATGATCAAATGAAACAAGTGTAGAGTAAGATTTTATCTATGCTTAATGACTAGACTTGATTATGAAAGGAAATAGAAATGACTAGACTAGATTGGGAATCCAAGATAAGAATAGTCCTGGTGGAACACACCCTGAGAACCTAGGTAGGGTATGTTCCGGGAGAGACAATGATTAGGGTGTCTATAAATCCTTGGTCTCGCCAACATTGAGCTCAGATCTTGTGGAGAGATAGAGCTGTTAGTGAAGGCCTTGCTATGTGACAATGCTAGTTGATATGATGCTATACAAATGGGTTACCAATCTGATTCTTCTTATGAGAAATTATTCAGATTGAGAATGAACAAGTACCATTATGGATACCTCCCTAGTTAAGAGGGAGCTTTGAAAAGTGTAACTAGGTTCAGTCTTCATAATGACATTTAATTGTGACTTATGTAAATGATGTAATAAAGAAAATAAAATTATTATTGTGAGCCTTGCTTCATGGGTTTCATGAGCAAGTGATTTTATTTTAGTTGGCTCCCATTGACAGCATTGGGATTTGTCATTTAAGTTAAGGAATTAATGTCATGTATGAAGAGCTCTTCTTGAGCATGTGTCAATGTATACAAGTCTATGAAAATGTCTAAATAACTCTCCAATGACAAGCACAATCCTCCTCTTCCTATGTCGGCCTCAAAGACTAATAAAGGAACTCATGTCAGCTCATAATGGAGACACATTGGCTCACATGGCACATGTAGGCTTATTTAGGAGACTAACCACTATATATATGTGGCTAGGGTCACCAAAAAAGAGCATATACAGACTTCACATACTTCTTAGTTTTTCTGTCATAAGACAACGAGACAGTGTCAGATCTCCACGAAGAGGTCTCTCTGAGATTTAGATGGATGATCACAGTGAATAGTATTCGAATTACTCTGAAATTCTCGGACTATATCACAGAGATGCAATTTCAACTTCATCATAGATTCGGTGCTATTGCAGAGGATAAGGTCTCGGTGCTATGCCGATGAGGTGATTCCCGGTGCTACAAAAAGGTGATCTCTGTTTCTATACTCGGTGCTATTCTTGGTGCTACAATGAAGTTATCTCAGTGCTATGGTGGCATGATGCTTGATATCTCGGTGCCACAATAGAAGATCACAGGAAGGTCAAGGAACCACAATTCAGTGTTCGTTGGAGAGATGATCTCAGAGAAAGGAAGATCGAAGAGGAAGAGGACAACAGAAGAAGGTTGACTGTGTCTTGGTCTTGGAGTGGCTACTATGTCAAGGGTCATGGTCTTGGTATTTGTCAATTGGAATATCTATAAGAAGAATTGGTGTAGGTTTTCCTCTCTAAGAGTGAGAGGTTTTGGCCCTGGCTCATAGCCTATATGCTGTGTCTCTTGTCTATTTTATGTTCATGCGTTGGTTACTATTTGATGAAGAAGAACACTAATAAAATAACAAGAAGAAGATCCTAAACTAAAGAAGTAAAAAGCATTCACAAATAGTCAGTAACGAAGAGAAATCACCTAATACTAATGCCCTAGATTTCTCAACACATAATGGCATGCCCTGCCATAGTAGGCTTTGGCATGTGCTAATGTCTTCAAGCTCCAAAGGGGGTTAGCCAAGTACCTTATTAGGTGGTTTCTGCCTTTAGAGGGGATAGTATGTCCAAGGTACACCTTTCAAATGGTGGTGGCATGTGATAAAGAGGTGGATGGAAAAGGGAATGAAAGGGGCAATCCTGGGCCACACATCTGGGTACAGCAGTGGCTAGAATAAGGGAAGCCCACACTTGGGGTTTATAATGTATAGGAGGGAGCAATCGTTGTACATGAGGTGCCCCGACCTTGATTTTTTCACCCTTCTTTATATGCCTTTTTGTTTTTTATGATTTTTTCTTTGATTAACTGCTCGGGGCTTGAAGGATAAGAGCATGTTGTGTAAGATATAGCAGTGGATACCACCTTTAAGGTAGGGCAGTTTGTTTCCCACTAGGGGTTGGGACAATCATGTTTTCCTGAATGATAAAGGAGGCTCATCTAGGGCCCTATGGAACCAGGATGATGGCCATGGGCATGGGGTAGAGCTCATGCATTGGCTTTTGCCCACGTGCTAAATATGTTTGTCCCGACCATGTTTTGCATCTTGTGGTACATTTTCCTGTTGAATGTGGCCATTTATGCTTCTAATTTTTCTTTTCAGCTGCTTCAACCTTCAAGGCATCTTTCCAAGCCTGACCCAAGGTGGGGGCAAGGGGTAAGGGAGGCTAACCCTATGTGGACCCAGTGAAGACATGTGGACCCAGGTGGGAGAGATGATGAATGGGGTTATAAGAAATGGAAGGGGAGTGATATATGTGGATGAGGGAGCGGGACCACGCAACCAAAATCGAGGTTTCCCATGTGGTACCACCCCAAAAACAAATGGTCAGTAAAGGAGATCCCACAGGACTAAGATCCAAGGCTAACATCAAAAAGAGGTCTAGGGGACAAAAACACAGACCTAGCCCACTCTTTCCGCCAAATCCCCCCATTAATGCATGCCCAAAAGTGTCCATGATAAGCAAACTGAATACTCAATACTCAATTACCAAATGACAAGACATACCTTTAGGATCGGGGTGCCCACCTTCAAACATACGATCATGATTGATGGGTGAGGGACCACATGGCTAGCTCACGTGGCGAGAAATGACACAATGAGCTAGTTGGTGGCTGCAAGGGGCTGCCGGTTGAGGACCATCTTGGAGAATTTTTTTCTCTTAGGGATATCCCCCACGAAGTGGTTGGTAACAGTCCCTATTCAAGATGTAAGCAAAAGTGAACATAAAGCCATACCAAGGTGAGATCAATGCGTTAAAAATGCATCGTTGGTTATAACTGTTAGAAGTTTATTTCAATGTCACCGTGTACATGAAGAACACAAGATATTATTTGCTAGACTGAAGTTAGAGGGCCATGCTCTAACTTTGTGGGAAAACCATATTAAAATGCTTAGTGTAGAAGGTGATGCACTAGTAACTAGGTGGAAGGACTTCAAAACTCTCACAAAGTCTCATTTTACCCTATCGGGTATGTAGAGGACCAATAGATTTGGTGGCATTGCTTTAGGTAGAGGCAGGGGCAACGTTTAGAGGAGTTCACCATTGAGTTTGAAATGATGGCCATCATGTTGGGTATCTCTCCCAAGAACCCAAATGTACTCTTCAAGTATCTAAGGGGTCTACATAACCATCTATGGAAGCAAATGCTACTTTTCAAGCCAAGGATAGTGGATGAGGCATGTGTATGGGCATAATATCTAGAAAGCACAGGCCAAAAGAAAGGGTATCCAAGTGGTTTAAAGTAGAAAGAGCACCAAGAAGCCTCCATGGACGGGAAGAACAAGTGGAATGGGGGAAGGATGAGAAGACAACAACCAATGGACATCAGTGCGAAGATCCTAGCAACTCTTGTAACCATGCAACATTGATGTTCACATTGAGGAAAAGTGCTAGAAACTACATCCATAGTTGAATCCAAAGAACTACAAGAAGGATGCAAAGAAAGAGATTTTTCTAGCCACAAATTTGAGCAATCAGGTTGAAAGTAGCTTTGATGTGGACAAGAATATTGTTTGCACATCAGTGCAAAGAGAGGTGTATTTGAGTAGCCTTGATTATTAGGAAGAGAAAGAGATGACTGAACTCTTCCACATTAAGATCTATTTTAAGAAGACCAAGATAGATGCTTTGTTTGAATCTGGTTCATAGGCTAATCTCATGGTAGTGGATTTGGTTGGCAAGCCTAGATTAGAGGTACTCGATCATCCTAACCCATATCCATTGGAATGGGTAAACATGGACGCAAAGATCAAGGTAATGAAATAGTGCAAGAAAAAAATTGTTGTAAGTGTTGATTATATTGATGAAGTGAAATTGGATGTAGTACCACTTGATGTATGTGGAGTTGTGTTTTGGAGTCCCTACATGTATATGGATCCAACCAATACTATCTCATCAAGGATGGGAAATCCTTCATCATTAATATGCACAAAGGAAAGTCAAATATTTCATTGGTAAGTGCTAACCAAGCCTAACGCCAAATATGGTAAAAGGTGTAAAATCCCTTCCAAAGGGGTCCCAGAGTCACCATCATCAATCATCATCAAGAGAAGAGTAATGCCCATCAAGAAGGTAAAATGCCATCTTGGGGGCGTCTTGTCATATCCTGGGTATACCCGATCTCTAAGCAACTTCCAAGCCTATATCATCAACGTCTAAGGTCTTGAGGTTGAGGGAGGGTCTCCTCAACTGTGCCAAGTCAACCTCAAGTTCAATGCCCATCATAAGTTGCCTATCTTCCTCTATGAAATTGCTTTGTGTCATCATCAAAGTGGCTAGACATCATCTCTAAAGAGTTGGAATAACATCATATTATCCTTGGAGGGATTCTGGTTGCACATGGAAAAACCATCTAGCACATACACAAGGAATCAAGCGAGATCAACATCATGGGTACAAGAAATCTAAGAGCATCAATGTGAACCATATTTGATGTCAAAGTCAAAGTACTTCACACAAGTATCATCTTCAAATGTCTTATTAGCTTATGATTGTATACAAGTTACCCTAATGGGAGTTATCACATGACCCTATTAGGTGCTTCCAACCCTAAGGCTAGGAATATTTCCACGGCTGACCCTTCAAATGATAGGTGCAAGCTATATGTGTTATGGCTTGGGGTTTTCTTCATTGAAGCTGTCATAGCCTTATACTAGGTTATGTAAGACCATTGTCCATGTGCGCCTTTGTAGAGGGAGCACTTTACTATAATTACCTTCCCTTACCATCATTTTTCCAAGCCCCCTTATTGGCCTTTTTCTTTTCTTTTGATATGGCTTGTTTAACAAGTTTCATTAATTTCATGTAATAATGATGATATAATCCCCTTTTAATGATGGACAAATTATCACTTCATCGAGGTCGGGATGTTCTTGAGAGTTCCTTTTACTTTGATATGTTTGATATGCATGGGTACTCTTGATGACAAATGGCTATATAAGAGGGGGTAGAGTTCAAGCTATAATTGGATTTTGATTGCTTAACATCCCTTGCCATTCTTTTGCATTTTAACATTTGGCTTATGCTTTTTCTTTTCTTACAACTACATCAACCTTAGGTATTTTCAACCCCTTCTTCTCATAGGACAAGGTTAATAGGGAACCAATACGACTTATTAACAACAACCAATCATAAGATGGGATAAAAAAAATGAGGGGAATGATGACAAGTGCTGAGTGTGAATGACATGGGACAATACCATCATCAAAGCCTCTATTTATGCCCCTCCAAATGGTGAAAGAAAGACACTAAGCAAGGTCACACCAGACTAGGGACAAATGATGACCAACAAGGTGAAATAAAGGAAGAAGTACACAACCAAAAGTGGTCTATAATCCATTTTCAACTAGTGATATATACTAGAATGCTTACATTAAATGAAAGCACTTGAACACAAAAAAATGTTTAATGTACCTCAACATATATGACTCAACTTCATCAAATGAGTAGGATAAACCAATGAATGTACTAACTAGAGAATGGGTGAGAGGCATGCGAGGTTGCCTATCTTTGGATCATAGTAGGGGTTACTGGTTGGCAAGTTGCATCCTAGGGGAAAAATTTTCTCCTAGGATTATCCATGTATGTGGATGGGAAATAGATCCATTTCACCAAGGATTACTCGAACTTGAGGGAAAAATGATCTGTTATCTAATCAAGATAAGTAATGAAGACCAAGGTTCCATTTCACAAAGGATTACTCGAACTCGAGGGAAAAATGATCTGTTATCTAATCAAGATAAGTAATGAAGACCAAGGTCCTACAGGAAGTGGTCCTTTGATCTGAATTGGATCATTATATTGTTTGTCAACCATCTCTATGCTTTCAGAGTGGAAAAAGTTGAGGAATAAGCTTATGGGACCATTTTTACCAGTGGGACCCAGTTTGACAAAATAGGGTCTGAAACCTTTTGGGAGTGTTTGAGGCATTAAATGACGTTTTTTGGGGGTAAAACTTTGGCGCTTTAGCGCCACACCTTTTCATGCTATTCTACATACAATGACCTTTCCAACGACGCAATAATCACATCAATCAGAGTTCGTATGTGAAAGTTATGCCACTCAAAATTTGACCTTTCTATTTCACCACCATAATTCGAGAGGATGCCACGTCAGCCCCCATTATTCATGGAAAAGGGGCTAGCTACATGATTATGATGTAGAAGACTTTAGAATAGTCTATATTGTGACTCTGATTAAGAGTTGAGGTATTCAAACCTAACCACTAGTAGGCTATCGGATTGTGTTATAACCGAGCCACTAGGAGGAAAAGGAATTCCATTCTTTTGAGTGCATTTGTTCCATAGCTGAGAAAAAATAGCCAAGAGGTATAGGAGGTAGAGCAGACAGAGGATTTGTGCATTGTAGCAACCCACAGGCCACATGCCATACTACTTTGTACGTGCAACCATATTTCCATTCAGAGAAAGAGAGCAGAGCGACCTCACCTTCCGGTTGGGTTTTCCTCCCGAAAAAGTTATCCAAAGCATATCTTGTGTTATACGTGTGTGTGAGCTTTTTATTTTACTGTTCTCTATTTTCTGCATAATTTTCATTCACATGCATGCACTACTAACAATAAATCTACAGATCCAAAAATCTAATAAAACTGTAATAGTGTAGAATTTCATTTTGACGAACTGTCTAGTGGAATATCCATGATAGTTTACGGATCATATTGGTATCAGAGCAGGTTTCTTTGGGTGTATTGTGGAGATTTGTAGGGGATGTAGATCGGCTGGGCCAAAAGTCATAAAACTCTAATCATGGCCGACGAATAGGTGAATAATGTTCGTGATCTTGCAAAGGAGAGGTTTTCATGGCTGGAACAACAAGTTGCTGATATAAATCATAATGTAAATCTCCTCATGGCGGCCTTGAGTAATAAGCTTGGGATATTTGGAGAAGATGGGGGTTCAAATGCAAAGGACAAATCAGAAAGAGGATCATGAGATTGGGAAGAAACGGAGAATCAACCGAAGAAAGAACCCAGAAAAGATCAACCCAGTTTGAGTGCCGTGACTCAATCACAACCCCTGTTTAAAATGAAAGCAAAGGTCGATATCAAGATGTACCACAAATCACGAATCACGATGAGATCAACGCTTTGAAATTGAATCACTGGTTGCAACAACTGGAACTGTATTTTAGTGTCCATCAAATTGAGGAAGGACAAAAGATCTCATTTGCGCGGCTGAAATTAGAGGGCCATGTCATGACTTGGTGGGAGAGCCATACGAACACCCTGAGGTTGGAGGGAGAGCCTCCAGTGATTAAGTGGGAGGACTTCAAAACCCTCATTAAGTCACAATTTTATCCTATTGGGTATGTAGAGGAACCATGGATCCGATGGCACTAATTTAGGCAAAAGCCAGGCCAAAGCGTGCAGGGGTACACCATAGAGTTCAGAAAGATGGCCATAATGTTGGGTATCTCCCCAAAGAACCCAGATATACTCAAGTATTTGGGGGTTCTACAAGGGCATCTGCGAGAGCAAGTGATGCTATTCAAGCCCAAATTAGTGGACGAGGCTTGTGTACAGGTATAGTACCAGGAGAACATAGGCCTGTAGAGAGCGCAAGCAAATGGATTGAAACATTAGGAGCAACGGGACACTTCTAAAGAGGGGAAGAAGCAAAAAAAAGTGGGAAAGATAAAAAGACGATAACCACACCACATCAGTGCAAATATCCCAGCAACCACTACAACTATTGCAACATTGACGACCATACAGAGGATACGTGTTGGAAGTTGCATCCAGAGCTAAACCTGAAGAACAAAAAGAAAGATAATGAGAAGAAGAATGTCATGGCCATTGATTTGAGCAACCAAGTTGAAAGCAACTTGGACGTGGATGAGAAGATTTTCTGTACGTCAGTGCAGAAGGAGGTGATTCTGAGTAGCCTTCAACAACATGAAGAGAAAGAAATGACCAAACTATTCCATATAAAGATACAGGTCAAGAAGACAAAGATTGATGCTTTGTTTGACTCAGGATTGTGCAGGCGAATCTCATTGCAACAGAGTTGGTCAAGAAGTTGGGGTTGGAAGTTCGTGATTATCCAAACCCATATTCACTCGGATGGGTAAATAAAGAGGCAGAGTTGAAGGTAACAAAACAATGCAAAATTAGATTTGTCATCAGTGTTGATTTTATTGATGAAGTAGAACTAGATGTCATTCCCCTTGATGTATGTGGAGTCTTGTTTGGGAGCTCGTATATGTACATGGGTGATGCAATATTCATGCAAAGAGCCAACCAATATCGACTCGTCAAGGATGAGAAATCATTCATCATCAATGCGCACAAAGGCAAGTCGAAAATTTCGCTGGTAAGTGCCAACCAACCAAGAAATTGATCAGTTCCAGCAAGAAGCATGTTTTGTTGTTTTTAAGAGAAAATTAGTTTGTAGAAGAGTCAGTAAGAGGCAAGGCATCCTTGGAGGGGTGTACTAAGAAACAAAAACAACAACTAGAAGAGTTACTACAGGCATATATGGATGTGTTGCGAGAGCCTAAAGGGTTACCACCTAAGAGGGAAGTGGAGCACGAAATCCAACTATTGCCAGACTCCCCATCACCAAACATTGGGTTGTATAGGCAGTGTGTTATAGAAGAAAGTGAAGTGAAGAAACAATTGTAGCAGCTGTTGGAACAGGGTGACATCACCATGTTGGTCACCCATCATCATTGTGCCAATGAAGGACGGGACTTGGCGAATGTGTATAGATTACAGGACGTTGAACAAAATCATGCCCAAGAACAGATACACGCAGCCCAAGATAGATGATTTGTTGGATTAGTTGCAGCAAACAAAGTATTTCACCAAGCTAGACTTAAAGTCTAGATATCACTATGTTCGAGTCAAAGAAAAAGATACATGGAAGACTGCCTTCAAAACCAGGCAAGGTTTGTATGAGTGGTTAGTCATGCCATTTGGCCTATGTAATGCATCAACTACGTTTATGAGAGTAATGAATGATGTACTGTGCCCTTTTATAGATTCATTTGTTATTATCTATTTGGATGATATACTAGTATACAATGCTACTTGGGAGGAGCACATCTCACATTTGACGCAGGTGTTGGAGACATTAAAGAAGCACCAACTGCTAGCAAATCTCAAGAAGTGTGATTTTGCCAATGTTCCACCAAGTCCCTTGTAGGTGGGAGTGAGGGGGTGAGGGAGTGCGGGAGCGGCCTATGCAAAAGCTCCCTACCAATTTTCAAGAAACATGGGGGGACGTCGGGGTCATAAAAATTATAAATTATAAAAATATATGATATATCATTGAAAATTTAATATTTATAATGTAACTATATTTTTGCAAGGAATGTATATACAATCATCTCACACTTACATCATGAAAGATAAATCATAAATGATAAAATTATAAATCGATGAATGATGAATCATATAACTGAAACAAATTTAAAAGTTAAAAGTTAAAACATACATCATACAATCATACATGTAAGTTTGTAAGTTTGTAACTGTATAATCATTAATGTAACTACTAACAATGTACAATGAAAATAAAGTTTAAGATATCATATGACATATTATATCAAGATTCAAAATAAAGTTTAAACTGAGGCTTACAACTCAAGTCTGAAAGATAAAACTTAAAGGCAAATAAGTTATGTCTGAAGCATAAAACATAAACATAACATATGAATATCAAATGATATCATCATAATGATAAATGAGTATAAATTCAAGGTAATGCCCCACTAGTCTCTGCATCCAGCTGCTGCACGAATATATTAGGATCAACCATGTCACCATCTGAATCATAGTCACTTGGATTCTCAAACATGCTAAGTGGCAACACCAACTTTTAACATGAAACCATAAACTAAAACAATGAAACAAACTTTTAACACAAATAAAATTTTAACCTAAAAAAAAATCGTTTATTTTTTATTTTTTTCATTTAAAAAATAGTTTTTTTCAATTTCGGGCCCCTCATGCCCCCTCGACCCCTAAATTTGAGGAAACGTCCCCCCTCATGCCCCCCTTAGTTTCCCGATTTTTGGGGGCATGGAGAAACGCCCCCTAGAAGTCCCCAAGACCTCAGAGCGCGAGGGGGCGAGGAATCTAGACCCCTAGGTTGGGGGACGAGACCCCATGTAACACTGGAGTTTGCACAACAATATTTGGTGCATCTAGGGTATGTGATTGGTGGAGAGCTGAAGATAGATTTTGCCAAGATGGAGGCCATCATGAAATGGCCGGTGCCTACTAATATTTATGAGGTTAGGAGTTTCATTGGGGTAGCACAACTGCACAGTACATGAGGAAATTCATAGCCTCATTTTCAGCAATAGCAGCACCATTCAACACCATAACAACAAGTGGCAAGAATTTCCAGTGGGGAGAGGTTCAACAGAGGGCTTTCGAGGAGCTAAAGAAGAAAATTAGTCAAGCACCAATTTTGGCATTACCAAACTTGCAGTAGCCCTTTGAAGTGGAGACAAATGCGAGTGGGTATGCTATGTGAGCAGTCTTGATGCATGGAGGAAGGTCTATATGCTACCATTTTGAAGTATTTCATGGGGAAGTTCTTAACTACCCTACCTACGACAATGAGCTCTATGCCTTGGTGCAAGCTGTGAAGAAGTGGAAGGATCTATTTGCTGGGAAAGGAGATAGTAATCCACCCAGATCACAACCGTTATAGTACTTGTGGGCTCAGAGTAAGCTACAACAGACTAGACATTACAAGTGGATGGGGTTTCTACAATAGTTTCATTTGGTGATCAAGTACAAGAAGGGCAACACAGACAAGTTGGCCGACATGCTTTTAAGGCCATTGACACCAAAGATCACAACTTTCAGAACTCTTATGCACATGGATCCATTCATCCATGATGCATACAAAGAGACATATTTAGAGGATGACGACTTCAAGGAGGTGTTCAGTAGTTGCAGAGTTAGAGTCACGTGCATGATGGCGACAACACCATTGACGAACATCTCCAGGATGGGTTACTCTACAAACTGGATAAGCTATGTGTTGGTAAAGGTGAGAGATTGCAAGTAATTAGAGAGGCTCACACCTCCATGGTAGCAGGGCACTTTGGTGTACGGAAGATCGTGGTCAACTTGCAGAAGTATGTGTATTGGCCCAAGATGCAGGAGCAGGTAGCTAGGTTCATAAGAGGATGCATGCTTTGTTATACCAACAAGCCTAGCAATGGGAAACAAGGTCTATATCATCCCTTACCTGTACCCACTTGTCCTTGAGAAAGCATTTCCATGGACTTTGTGGGAGTTTTACCAACAACCAGGAAGGGACGTGACTACCTGTTTGTGGTCGTTGACAATTGTAAATTTTAGATAACAATGGTATGTTCTATGCTTAATAGAAATTTACTTCATTTTTCCTTATTAGACCAATATCAAATTCCAGTTTAGCAATCACATTAGCTTAATCACAATGATAGTAAATGCTGATAGAACATAAACAAAATGTAGAAGACATGCCAAGATAAGCGGACACAATATTTGGCGGATGCCAGGGAAAAACCCCAATGTGGGGAAAACCCTTTGATCAAATTCTTCTTATTATTCTTCAATAGTTTAGCAGAGAGAGAGAGCACAAATATCAAAATAACTTGCCCAAACAGTCCTGTCAAAATCAATAGTCAACTGCAACCCTATCCAGAAAGTTAACGCTGGTCAAAGTGGCTCCAAAATGTCCTCCAAGCAGCTTGGTTAACAACAATCCAATTCGGCCTTCCAAGAGGGTCAAAGTCAACCAAAAACAATCAAGTCAAACCCAATCAACGCTGCTGTAAAATCTTTTGTCAAATCTGAAGTCAATGCTGAAGTCAACCTTGGTCATACTGCTCCAAATGCCTCAAAACCTGTGGTAATAAATGCAGCCTCCTGAAATCAGATTTTTTGCCTAGAAAATGCAGTCAAAGGATGAGTTTTGACCCTTGGTCAACACTGGTCTGTTTCCTGTAATCCAACCTGTACTTGACCCTGAAATCTTCGGCCTCGTGCCACACGTGGGAAGAGAGAGAGCTGCTCCAAGTATACGAACCAATAAAGAGAGGAGAGAGATGGTTGATGTGATGTGTGAGATGATTCCAAATGAGGTCAGGGTCACTTCTATTTATACAATTTGTTGAGGGTGTGGAGACACATTTGATGGGCCTACATTTGACTGAGGCCGACCTTGACAATTTACACGTGTGAATAATAAATTCAAAATCACACTTCTGCTTGTCCGAACAAGATGATCTTTAGATCAATCTTGTACCTCTCAAAAAGAGGAATCCAATAAAAATATCATCTCCATCATATGTGTTGTACAAGGTGAAGTTTGGCCTTAGTGGCCAATTTTAACAACAATGTCAGCAAGATGTGTGTTATGATGCCCTGTAAAAAGACCATTAATGGGAAAGAAACAACGAACTTGTTCTTTGGACAGGTCCGGGTGCACTTTGGGAGACAAAGGAGAATCGTTTCAAACAGGGACACAAGATTTCTCAGTGCATTTTGGACTACATTGTGGGAGAAGATGGACACAAAGTTGAAGAGATCTATAACATTCCATCCATAAACAGATGGGCAGACAAAAGTAGTCAATTGGACTTTGGTGCAACTTGAGGGGATACAACCAGAAGCATCCGGAGACCTGTGATGAAAATTTGGTATATATACAACATTCTTACAATTCTATGGGAAAGTCCCCATTTGAAAATTGTTTTGGATATTTCTCGCCTTCACGTTTGGACATTGCATATGGCTAGCAAGGAGGAGCAAGGGAAGATCTTACGGGAGACACCTTGAGGGCTGAAAAGTTTGTAGAAAAGATTAGACAAATTCATCTATAGGTACAAGAGACACTGCAAAAGTCACAGCAGAAATATAAGGCTATGCATGATCAACATAGAACAGAGAATCGTTCAAGGTGGGAGGCAGAGTATGGCTATAGTTGAACAAGGAGAAGCTACAAGGGCCTAGTAAGAAAATTAAGGCTCTTAGAGATGGTCCCTTTGAGATGCTTGAAAAGGTGGGTGATAATGCCTATCGAATCAGTTTACCACCATATATGTGCATTTACTCAATTGTGAATGTAGAGAATTTGAAACTCTATGAGCCTTCCATGCTAGATCAAGAAGAAGAACAAGTCCGACCTTTTGTGGAGGATTTGGCACTAGATGCTCAGGCAAAGTTGACAGAAGATACAATTTTGCGGAAGAGGTCCAAAACTACAAGACGGTGACAACATGACCTTTGGCAGATTGGGTTGAAAGGAAAACTTCCAGGCAAAGCTAAATGGTACATTAGAGAGAAGGTGGAGGAAAATTTTTCTCCCATTCAGTAAAAGCTTTTGGGTAGCAAAAGCCTCCCAAAATGGGGAGGCGTGATTCAGATTGGATCATTATATTGTTTTTCATCCATCTCAATGCTTTCAGAGTGGAAAAAGTGGAGGAATCAACTCACGGGACCATTTTTACTAGCGGGACCCAATTTGGCAAAACAAGGTCTGAAACCTTCTAGGAGCATTTTGAGGCATCACACAACATTTTTTGGGGGTAAAACTTTTCTGCTTTAGCCCAACACCATTTCTTGCTGTTCTACATACAAAGACCTTTCCAATGGTGCAATAATCACGTTAATTAGAGTCCGACTGTGAAAATTATGCAACTCAGAAGTCGACCTTCCTATTTTCACCACCATAATTCGAGAGGATGCCACGTTAGCCCCCATTATTCATGGAAAAGGGACTAGCCATGTGATTATGATGTAGAAGACTTTAAAAGAGTCTATATTGTAGCTTTGGTTAAGAGTTGAGGTAGTCAAACCTAATCCTCAGTAGGCTATCAGGCTGTGTTATAACTGAGCCACTAGGAGGAAAAGGAAGTCCATTCTTTCAAGTGCATTTGTTCCATCGCTGAGCAAAAATAGCCAATAGCGATAAGAGGTAGAGCACACTGCCCACGAGCCACAAGCCATCCTTCTTTGCACCTGTAGCCATATTTCTATTCAGAGAAGGAGAGCGGAGCGAACTCACCCTCCAGCTGGGTTTTTCTCCCAAAAGGGTTTCCTAGAGCATATCTTGTGTTATATATGTGTGTGAGCTTTTTATTTCGCTGTTCTCTATTTTCTGCATAATTTTCATTCACATGCATGCTCTATTAACAGTAAAAATACAGATCCAGAAATCTAATAAAACTGTAGTAGTGTAGAATTTCATATTTTATATATAATATTCTCAGATCTATTGTGACTAACTGTCCAGTGGAATATCCACGACAGTTTATGGATCATCCTCAAGGGAGCACCTTCACCAACGAGATCAACTATAGCTTAATAAATGTATTCAATACCCTTTCTATGGTATCTAAAATGGATAGACAGAGCAAGGCATCAAATAATTGCCAAACTAACAAAGGAAGGAGAGGAGTTATCACAAAGAGTTTCCCTTCAATGGATTGATCTAGTTATCTTGTAGAAGACTTGAGCATCCGCAATCAATCTTTATGAACCAAATAAAAACCAAGATAGAAAAGTTTCAAGAATTGACACTAACGTCCACAAAAAGGGTACCCTTATACATACATATGCTCCAAGAAAGATATGTCAATTAAGCTCTGAGGAATGGAAGGTCCAAAAACGTATCATGAGTACAAAAGAGGAAGGGCTACTCTTTTTATAGAGTCTAGCTCGAATTCCTTGATGAAACCATGATGAAACCAACCAAATGATCAAGCCAATTTTAGGTTTCCTTATCCCCAGCAACTGACATTTATTTTCTAGAAATTTTTTTGCTATAACTTAATTAAAAAATTTCAGCTTACTAAATAAAAGGCACTGCTGGGATTTTAACAGTAAATAAAAATATTTTTTTATTGGAAGCAAAATGAAACCAATCTCACACATGCACATAGCATTTACTTCCCTTCAAATCTGCTTTTCATAAATTAAATCTTCAGCATACAAGGGCTTTCCCAACTGGGAAAATAAACTGCCCACTGAGAGAATAAAAAATACAATTACAGCAAAACATAAATTTTCTAGCTAAGAAAAACATGTCTCTGCAGCCCGTACAAGTTGTACGACCTTGCTTCTGACTTTTTATTGCTGCCTGTGACCTTGTGTTGCTGTCCACGTCCTGTACTTTGCTGCTTGTGGATGCTGTATGGCCTGTAGCCCATTCAGTGTGCCTGCAGCTGCTGTACAGCCAGTGGTCATACTGTATGGTGTAGCTGCAATCTGGATGGCATGTCTGTACTGTATGGCAGCCTATACAGTCTTCTTTCTGCCCACAGTATGGTGGTGCCCGTGCAACTCAATGTCTGTATCGCTGATCTGGTGGGTGGGTTTTTCTCTCTTGCCGCCCCTTTCCACTCTTCCTCCTTTGGACTGCATTTTTCATTTTCTTTCATTTGTGACTATATATGCTTTTATCTTTCTTTTAGTTCCATCAACCTCTTAGGGCAAAGTTTCTGGGCCCTGACTCAGAGATGTAGATAAAGGGTGCCAGTACCAGTGTCAATTGACAAGCAACCCAAAGAATGGAAGTGTGTATCAGGGACAGATGGAAAATGACAAGTATGAGTTACCTTGGGCATGCTACATCAATCAGTGCCTCCTATTCATGCCCTGCATGAATAGTGGAAATAAAATGCCTTAGGGAAGGTCACACTGGATTAGGGGCAAAGGATAACCTCCCAGGTGAAGTGTGGGAACAAGGATATAATCAAAAGTGGTCAATCATCCAAGTCACCTTGTGATCCATATTAGGATGCCCTTAACATCAAATGAAAGCACCTGATTACAAAAATTGTCAGTGTACTTTTTGATAGATGAACGACCTTCCTAAATGAAGTATTCTAGATGGAGAGAGCACTGGCCGGTGCATAAGTGGAGAGCTCTAAAATGAAGCTATCTGTGGATCATCATAGGGCTGCTGGTTGGCTGGCTAACCTAAGAGGAGAAAAAATTTCTCCTAGGGGTTACCCACTTGGGTGGGTAACAGGTAGCTAGAAGGCTGTAACCAAGTCTCATAAGGTGAGACTCTCTATGCTACCATAATTGATGATGTAATGGATTAATTGGTTCTTGTTTCAGCAATTTTGTGGAAAAGTCTTCTTTTTCTGCAGAGGATTCTGTGGTCATTAGAGTTAACTGTGTTTTTAGAGTCCTTGAATTCATTGACTTTGATGGATCATCCCATTCATCTTTCTCTAGCTCTGTAGCAATTGTCTGAGCTTTTGCTTCCTTCTGTTCGAGACATTCTTCATTAGAATGACTGTAAGATTTCTGATAATTCAATATTTGCAAGGTCCCTTGTTTGGCTTGGGTTCATAATGGAATTTAAAAATAGTAGTAGTGTCATAGAAAACTTTGACTGCTTCTAGTGCTCAAAAGATCCATATTTTGTTGTAGATGTGAGCAAAGTCTCCCGATGAGTTTTAAACTTTTAACTTTATCGAGATCGGTAACCTCGATCTTGTCATTGATTTGATTGACCTGTGGTTGGACAAAGTTGCAACCATTGATTTTCTGTAGTCAATATGCAATTGCTTACTCAATTGCTGGTAGAAACATGTTGATGGATTTCTATGTCTGTTTCAAGTGGAGGCATCAACATGCTGAAAAAGACAGAATTCCAAACTTGTACATATAAGATCCCTCAGCAATAGCCGTTCAGCTGGTCTAAGTAGCAGTGAGAAGAGCTGACATTCCTTGAGCACAGTGGGAGATGAGGACAGTACTTGAAGTGGATTTGGTGCATGCTGGGAAAGCTGATATAAGTTCTGGTGTCATTATTTTTTTATCATGTTTTATAAAGTCTATGAATGTTAGGTCACAGGCCCATAAACAATTTTGTTGATTAGTCTGTTGTTGATTCTCAGTGAGGCAGGGCATACTCTTTAGAAGAAGGCAGCAGGCCTAGAAAACCATGTAGTTTGTTTATTTCTGATAATTGGATGTTAGCTTCAGAGTTAATACTGAAATAAAAAATGAATTCACAAAAAATTAATATTTAAAACACGCTAGTGCAGGCAATTCTAGCTCTAGTACTAAAGTGTTCATTAAAGTTTCACACTACTAGATGTCTTCTCTTTGTAAGATCGTTATGAAATTTTAGTTTTAAATCACAAATATGTGAAACGCATCCAATTTTCTAACTGATATCTCAGAAAAGCTTAATTTATCTGTGGAATGTAGTGATAAACTACCTATGACGCGAGGCATTCAAAATAATATTTGCAAGCCCGTATCAACAAAGGTTGAAGGAGGAGAGGTGGACCTGGGAATCATATTTAAAAGGCGTGAGTGGTTTTTACATCAAGTTCTTGGGCAGATGAAATACATGCTCCTTGTGTTTCATTATAGTAAAAGAGATAGGCTGAATACATAGAGTGTCTAGATGCTTACTCATATCAAATTCATTCTACAAACATCTACCATAGAGTTTTCGAATTAATATGAAAACAAATCAGATGAAGATCATATCAATCCATTCATTAGTTTGCAATAAATAGAGTGACATAAAAATACATAAATAAATACCAAACCCTGGAGATCCAAGAAAGGCTTTTAGACAGAGAAAATGATTGAAATATATTTTGGAGCTTTGAGAGATGATATGGAGAATGTGTCAAAGTTGGATGTGCCATAAAATTCATAATGGAGTGGAAAAAACATGATGAGTTGCAAACAATTCAAAACATGCTCTTGACAATCTACATCTATTAGGGACGACCCAAATATTCGACTAAATAATATGCCTCTAAAAGAGGCACATATTATGAATAACACTGTTTTGGACAGAATGTATCCATTGAGAAGAAAGAATAGACAAAGGAGTACAGGAAAAGAGGATTATGATTGTTACTTGTTGATGCAAATTATATAGTTTAGAACTTGACAACCATGACAGGTCTAAAGAAAGCCAGTAATAACAAAAATATGAAGATAAGCTTGGCAGAATATGATCAAAATGTTTAAGAAAGTGCTATTAATAGGCAAGAATAGAGGCCTCGAAAGCTAAAAATTTAAGTTGGATCAAGTGGAAAGGATTATAAATCCTATAATTCCAACAATGTCATGATTAAATGTATAGCTTAAAGGTCAGACCAGTTTTGTATATCCTACATAACTATTTTAAGGGATGGTAGTAAATGAGTTGGCCATTCTTTGAATCTGAAAGTGTTAAAAGTTTGAACTAGCCATTGATGACTATAATCCTCATTCTCCAATGTATGAGAACTTTGATCACTATGACTAGATATATATTTGGGACATTTGCTAAAAAATAAATGGGACTGTTCATAATGTTTCAAATGGGTGTGCAACTTACAAACTTTTTAGACTCAAATTGAAACTATGTTAATTTGTTCTTGAATTTGGTTGATCTCTCTTCATTACTGTGTATCTGTCCAAGTTTTGGTATTTTAGTTTTGAATTTCTCATATTTCATTGTAACCATGCATAGCTTGAACAGTTTGTGTTTGCACATGATTGTGCAAATGGTCTCCAACAGAATGTTAAACTCTACAGAAGGTATTTCACCACAGGGAGCTTGTAGAAAGAGGGAGGAGATTCAGGAAGTTTTCAAAAAGGGCATTTTGGAGAGATAACATGAATTTACATTATGTTATTCTTATCAAACAAATGCACATAACATGGAAGGGGCTAGTGCCTGAGCCAGTTATAATTTGATCCATTCAGTTGTGATGGCTCTCCCAATGCTATATCTACCCTTCAGTTTGAAGGGATAATTGTTGTTGCACAATTAATTATCAGTTTTAATTCCTATCTTTGATGGGCCAACTGCTTATTTTTGCTGGAAAGTGTCTTTGGATATACGTACTTGTTATATCTGAATTCCTTGAAAGTGGAACATTCACCTATGGCGCCATGTTGTTCTAAAAGTCATCTGACCTTACTGGAAAAATATTATGATTACTAGTTTGTGTTGAGATTTTGTGTATTGGGGTAGCATCGGGTGTGCTCTAGCCCTGAAACTTTGCGGAGGGGCTAAGAAACACATCACCTCCAAAGCCCAGAAAACATTTGGAGAAATTTCATCTGGTGTTGAAGTTATTCAAATAATTAGCTTTTTTAATGAGGACCCTATGTCTAAACTTAGGAAATTAGAAAAATTAAAGTGAATTAATTAAACACTTGATGAAATTTTCTAAGTGACACTGATCAAGTAGTGTTTTAATCTTAGCCGTCGATAGGAGATTAAATTACAACCATTGATGTCTCAACAAAAAGTATAAGAGAAAGGCTCGAGGATCAGGGGGACACACACACACAGAGGCAGAGTTGAGAAATTGAGCTGGAATTCTAGGGCAGGGTTTACTAAGAATTTCCGAAAGAGTTTTCTGCAGCGATGATCTGATCCCCGAGCCAAGAGTCAGCAGGAGGCAGAGGAGCAGCGATCAGGAGCAGCACAGAGGAGCAAGGGCAGCAGCATCAGCTACGCAGCAGCTGCGCAGTGTAGAGGGCTTCAGCCGCTACGCTAGTGCTACGCAGGCCCAGGAGGGGCAGCACTGCAGCTTCATGAGGCCACCAGGGTTACACAGAGGCCTTCCAGGGCAGCGTAAGGATTGCGTAACCCAGTTTGGGGTTACACAGTCCCTTTCTGAGCAACACAGGGGCACACAGAGCCTAGCAGGGCTAACATTGGGGCTTCAGGGGCAGCGCTGGGGTTTCTAGGGCCAGAAATTGGCTGAGTCTTGTAAATCCTGTTTGAGGGTGTGGATCAGTCAAGTTTTGGTCTCAGAATAGCAGGTATTGCTGCAGATCTATTATTTTCTTTGTCGTGTTAACCAGTTGGGTGCCTAGATTTGCTGTACTCAGATTCTACATAATAATAATAAACCCTCATATCTGCTGCACTGATTTTCCCGCATTGGGTTTTTCCAGGGACATTTGTTCGAAAAATCTGTGTGTCACTTTGTTGAATGGGCGTAATATTCAGTAAATGATCTGTATGTGTGTAGGCTATTAGTTGTGTTTACTTCGGTATTTTCTGAATATTTTCTGGAAATAACTTGTATAAATTAATCACAAGTAGGAGAAGTAAACCAAGATACTACAGTAGGATTTCTGCAATATTGTATTAAAATTTTTTCACAGTTTGCCACCCACCAGTCACTTAACTGAACTTTCCTCAATTAAATTTGGGATAGGCTTCTTAATATTTAGATCCAGGTTTAAAATCTAGATGTCTAAGTTTAGACTCTTTTAGATAGTGTAAATGAAAGTTCACTCAAGCATTGAAAAAACAGCTCATTCTTTCAAATGGGAAAGAAGTAACTAGGTGTAAGACAACAGTTATGATCCATATTCTATAGTGAATTGGAACCTACAGAGGACTTGCAGTTTCATCTTTCTATGTGAAGCAAGAGTTTTTACACTTCAAAGTTAGAGAGGAAATATTCATGTTGTGCATAGTTTTTCCCTAGTTAGAAATGAAACTGAGTCTCATATTGATTCAAATAAAGTAGTGCTGCAAGCATGTTTCATTTGATATTCTACTTGAAACGTCCACCTTACTTACTGGTAGACCACTGGCCATTTATTTCCAGCAACGTTCTGCAACAAAGGTGACATTCCCTTTGGTATGGACAAATACCTGCTGCAGCCATCCTCTCTACAGGGAGTCTGAGCTCATTGAGGAGAACTGTTTAGGTATTTTTTAATCCTTGTTTTCATTTCTAGTTGCTGGGCATCAATATTTTAGTTATGATTCCATTATTTACCATCTACAGTGCCAAACTGAAGCAATTTATAATTCTCATTGGTGTCTAGGGGTCCGAAATGCAGCCCAAAGGAAGCTGTATGATGAACTAGGCATTGCTGCGGAAGATGTTCCAATCGATCAGTTTGTGCCACTTGGTCGCATACTTTACAAGGCTCCTTCTGATGGAAAGTGGGGAGAGCATGAATGTATGTGATGCTTTCAGATTTCCAATTTTTGGATCAAGTGTTGGGTTCTGCAGAGTAAACAGCATTTCTATATATTCCGTGTTTTTGCCATGACTGTATGTGTTTGAGCAGTTTTAAAACGTCAAATAAAATAGCTCTTTTTGATCTGTGTGTTTTATTGCAGTGGATTACCTTGTTTTCATTGTTCGGGATGTTGCCTTGCATCCCAATCCAGAGGAGGTTGCTGATGTTAAGTATGTAAACAAAGAACAGTTGAAGGAGCTCATAAGGAAAGCAGATGCTGGTGAAGATGGAATTAAACTTTCACCTTGGTTCCGTCTTGCTGCTGAAAACTTCTTGTTTGATTGGTGGAATAAGGCTGAAAATGGCACTCTGGCAGAAGCAGTTGATATGAAAACCATACATAAATTGACCTAGCATGGTTGCGAAGCACCCAAATTCTTTTTATAGACTCCAGGATTTGAAATCTATTCAACAATAATGACATATTTCAGTTAAGGTGAAATTTATACATATAACAGCCTGTGGGATTTTCAGCATGACTTAATGTCTATTTTTATTTCTATCCTTTATTTTCATTTGTTTGAAAATAACATGCATATTGTGTCACAAGCAACCATACTTTCGAGTCAATATTTATATGCCTATATTATTACCTTTGTTTCTTGTTATGTAACTGTATTTTTGTGATAGCATTTTTCTGATGCCCATTGATCTTTGTAAGCCTTTGAGCTTGCAATATTTTGTTTTCTTCTTGCCTCCTTTATGCTTCCAAACATGCCTTTCGTTCCAGTGTCATCTTCTTGATGTTGATTCTGTATCTCTTTGTCTTCCTTTCTGACAACTTTGATTTCCATATTTATGGTGTTGTTGACATGCGAAACAATGTTGATGAACTGTTAGTACATCGATTAGTAATCGACATTATAAACAGTTGATGCTGCTATATGGCAGTTCTTTATATTATCGATTGAAGGCTGACGTTTTGTGTTAAATAATATTTTAAATCATCCATGTTAAATGCACATCTTTTAGGGCAATTCCAACAGCACTAAATTGTATTAACCTCCATGGTGACCTCCATGGTGATGACACCTCATGATGTTCTGCAATGCCCATGTAAAATTCTATTTGTGAATACCCTTGCAGCAAAAATTCTTGGATATACATTCTATATACATTGATTGAGTAGAGCTTTGAATCTTGAAAGATATGAAGAAATGCAAGTTGCAGGAAGGTTAGTTAACGATTACTCAATTCAAATGAGAGGCAATAGAATATTTACTCTCCGATTTCATGCTTTGAGAGCATCATAAGCCAAATAATGTTAATCAAGGTTGTCATTGATGTCAATGTGGCATTGACCGAGATGTCAATATTCTTGAGATGTCTGATTCCAGATGATGATGTCATAACTCTTGGTTGATAACGATGCCATCAATGAAGATGTCATGCCACTAATGAAGAAGTCTTGCCTGAACAAGTTGTTGAACTAACTATAATGTTGCCGAGTGTCAATCATGTGCCTTGATTGGTGATCTTGACCATAGGTGCCGATATACAAGCCTTTGAAGTGGAGAACTATAATTGATGAAGTCATACACGTGATGATGTCATACTCTGGAAGAATGACCACACTTTCACATAATTGGAAGACTGCTTTGGAGCTTTTGACAAATTAATGAAGGCTACAGTATGACATATTGATATCACTGTACTAGTATATGAAGACATTGTTGATACATGATGCTACATGAATGCTGCACTCCTACATAATGACTCTATGATCCTATGATGACATTGATAACAATGAAGAAACCAAAGAATGAAGAAGCCACACAGTCCCAAACATTCCTCGTGCTGTTCCAAACTTTTTATGCATAAAAAATTTAAGGACAGTCACAAAGAAAAATATGTTTCACCATATTAGAGGCAGAATTTCTTTGTGAGACCTTCACCATCCTTTAGAGCATAATTTTAGCTTTCCAATGAGCCCTTATTTGTCCCGAAACTCCTAGTAGTTTGTGAGAAATTGAATTTTTAAGTTGAAAAATATATATTTTTTGCCTAGCCGACTTGAGCCGACTTGTGTATGCTCATACTCCTTCACCCAACCGACGTGTCTATGACTCTATTCATATAACTCCAAAACCAGTATATATAGACGTCTAAAACACTTCATTTGATCAACAATTTCGGTGAAGATTATTTCAAGAATACAGAACAGCAAGACAAGAGGCCGAATAGGAAAAAAAAGGAGATCACAGTGTGGACATTTTGGGTTAATTCTGTGGTGGAAATTGGATATAAACTGCAGTACAGCAACTTGTGATACCTTGGAACTCAGCACAGTCATCATTACATCCCATAACTTTGACTGTAAGAGCTCGGATCCTTGTTGAAGTGGCTAAGTTATACCACAGACCCGTCGTAGCTAGGAATTGTACTCCATACAAGCTCAAATTGCACCACAAAATTAAAGTCTACAGGAGCTTGAATTTATGCCTGAAAATTCAGATATGATTTAAATCAAGTTGTAGTTGCTGATCAAGTTTAAAGGAAGTTTTCTGAGCATACAGGTCCGAGTCTCTTGTTGAAGGACTGGACGTAGGGTCTTAACTGTATTAAGGGCTTATTGGAAAGAGTCAAGTGAGTATTATGACAGTCCTGTAGCTGCATTTTAGACAGAACAGTAGTGGATTTTGTGCACACCTGTGGTAATTAAGCTGTGTCTTGGACAACTACCTGGAGGCTGGAACTGTAACATATCCCCAATTTGAACAGTCACCATAGAGGCTCAGATTTGGACTTAAGAAATTGTTAAATTGTCTTAAGCCCAGACCTTCAGTTCTGTGGATTAGTGTGACTTTCACCACAAACCTGTGTTACAGTCACAGTTGAAGAGAACTTGGACCTATTTCAAGTTTTGTAGCTACCTTGCGAAGAAGCTTGTGATAATCCTTTGGAGACACAGTTGTTAGACTCATTAATTTCCTAGGAACAAGTTGTTGCTGAATTGCAAGGACATGTGACACACAAGAAGTTCAGATTTGTGGTAAACAAATTGTGGTATAAAAGGTTCAGTGATTGAGAGTAGTCTATTGAGCATCTTTGAAATATTGTTTGGAGCTCATCTTTGAGTAGCATATCTGAAGTGTTTTTGGAAGCAATCTTTGAAAAAGCTTAAAGTAGGTGTAGAGCTCAGTGCAGTTCATTGTAGACACCTTGAAGAATTTGTGGAGACCTTGTTTGAAGTCTTTGTGAAGTGATCTTGAAGAAGATCCCAGATTGGAGCGTTCTTGTTGAGTAGCCTTGCCTGACCTTGGAGACATTGTTGAAGACATTTTGGTGAGTTGTCATGAAGATAACATTGAAGACCATGATGCATCATTGATGACATCATGAGATGACGTTGGAGAAAGTGTTTGGGTGATATGAAGAGTAGTGGAGACACATTCACGAGAGGACAAGTGTTGTCATTGATGACGTGACGTGGAGACTAAGTGAGGAGGTAGTTGAAGATTTACATGGCTCATTGAAGAAGACATTGGGAGCTGTAAGTATAACCAAATATATATTGACGAAATGAAGCAGGAGGTTGGAGCCTCATAGAGACAAGGTTGGTGCCTTGGAAGATAGGGTTGGAGCCCTAGAGGATAGGAGTCCTCAAGAGACCAAGTTGGAGCCTGTACCAGATATAGGGTTGGAGCCCTTGAGGTTGGTGCCTTAGAATTGACAAGGTTGGAGCCTTGGAAAGACCAAGTTGGTGCTTGGCACAATAAAGGTTGGAGCCTTGGAAGTCCAAGTCGGTGCTTGGAAAATACATGTTGGAGCCTGGGAGATTAAAGATTGTTGTCTTCATCTAGGGTTGGAGCCCTACATATATTGTACTTGATTTATTGTAAAGAAGAAAATAATAAAAACATTTATTATTATTGTTAATTTTGTGTTCTAAATATAAGTGATCTAACTGGTAAAAATAACAATTGAAAAGAAACACTGATTCACCCCCGTTTCAATATTTCCAACAATTGGTATCAGAGCTAGTACCTTCACTCAAAGCCTAACAGCTTGAAGGTTGATCATTAGTACACAAATGGCAAAGCCAAGGAAGAAAGTCTCTAATCCTCCTAAAGATGTGTCTTCCTCAACCATTGAAATTGAAGTAAATCAATTTGCGAAGGCTCCATTGTTCAATGGAAATTTTGATATATGGGTGGCAAGAATGAGGAATTTCTTGAAGACTCAAGGAATTGAAGTTTGGAAATCAGTGATTACTAATGACACGATGGACGAAGAATCCAAGGAATACAATACAAGAACAATGAAGGCAATTTTGAATGGGTTGCCAAATTCTGTGAAGGCCAATTTTGAAAAATGTTCATCAACAAAAGGTATATGGGACAATCTTCATGATCTTCACTCAAAAGGAGCGTTGAAAATGATCTCTAGTCAAGAATATGATGTGAAACAAGAAAGAAGTACATAATTCATCAAGGAAGCTGAAGATAAGAGAGATGGCAACAAGGCTAAAGAAGACCTAGAAGATGAAGAGAACAAAGAAGACTTTGAAGAAGATCTTGAAGAAGATCTCTTGAATAAACTTATGACTTCCATGGAAGAGATTAACATTTTGAAAAAGGAAAATGAGGAACTTAAGAAGAAAGTACAAGATGGTAACCAAGACAAGACAAGAAAGGAAGTTGACTTTGTCAAGCTTCAAGTACAAGAAAGAGATGAGGAGCTCGCCAAACTTAAAGAGGAATTTCATCTAAACAAAAGAAAGCATCATGAAGAAGTCATATCTATGACAAATCAATTAGATAAGGCAAAGAAAAGGGAAGAAACTTTGTCAAGCCACCTTGAACAAAAACTTAAGAGCTTGAACAATCTTGAAGCAAAGATTGGTCAATACAAGGAAGAGGTCTCCTCTCTTAGATCTCAACTAGCAGAAGCAAGGAAACAAGCGCAAGGAGCCAAGAAGGTGATGGAAACTTTGGCATTCATAGAAGGACAAGTTGATGACGCAGAAAAGGAGAGAAACACCATGATATGCCAACTAGAAGAAAAGGATGAAGAAATCTTGAAACTAAAATCAGACATCAATCTTCTTAGGGCCAAAACATGTGAAGCTACAAGAATAAAAGAAGAAATGGTGAGCAATCTAGCAAAGGAGAATGAAGAAGTCTTCATAATGAAATCAAATATCATCTCCCTTAAAATCAAAGCACATGAAGTAACCAAGATGAAGGAAGAAATGGAGATCGATCTATCAAAGAAGGATGAAGAATGCAAGAAAATGAAAGAAGAAATTGATATCCTTAAAAAGGAAGTTGATCATCTGAACAAGAGCCTAAAAAGCTCCCAAACCCTAGATGACATCTTGAGTCATCAAATATCTCCTCTTGATAAATCGGGTCTTGGTTATGCAGGTGAATATTCAAACAAAAATGATGCAATCCCTAATGCTTCAAACAACAAGGATGTGGAAAAGCTTGGAAGAAATATTGATGTCTCCAATTCCAGCAAAGGCAAGAAGAAGAGTCAAGATGACATTGTAAGAAACCCTACTCCAAGAAGATATGCTGATGGTGTCAAGAATGCTAGAGGCAATAAATTTGAGCAAAGGATCCCAAGACAAAATTATTTTAGAAGTACATCAAGGCAATCTCCATCCTCCACGTACAAAAGTATATTTTTTGGTTATTGTTATTCTTGTACAAATTTTGGGCATATGGTAAAGGAATGTAGGGCATACCACAAGGACAAATATAATGGTCCCCATCGGTTTCCTAGAAGAAACTTTGCAAGAAGAAGTCATGATCTTTCATTCATGAATAAGATAGAGTGTTTCAATTGCCATAACATTGGACATATGACACGTGATTGTAACTTGACTTGGGTTCCTAAATAAGCTAAAACCATGACAACCAACCTAGAGAGGAAAGTTACACAAGTATGGAGAAGGAAGCAAGTTGAATCTGGAAGTCTCTTGAACACTCCAGAGAACAACACATGTTGACTAGATGAAGTCATCCTTGATATTCCAAGTATTTGATGGTGAAACCCTGGCAAAAAGAGACCATGCATACAATTAGGGGAAGTTTGTGATTCTTGAGTAATTCCTATAGGAAGTGATCCGTGAGTGGGCCCTTATGAAATCCTTGATGAGTTACACATGGATAATCTTGATAAATCATCTCTCGGAAGTAACTCCATTGAAGAAAAACATGATATTATGATGATGCCTTCTACTTGATCACACAAGGGGAAGAATCCTTCATGAGCTAAAGGAATTTGTGCAGACAAGGGGAGCTGTTACATCAAATGAAGAAATACAAACACATCTATCATGGAACATATTTCCAGAAGAAAGAGCACCATGGCGGGGGGAGTAACATACCTATGAAGGACTACAATTCATGAAGAAAAGAAGCAACTTGACAGAGGGAGTATTTGGGCACCCCGTTTGCCATTGATGTCAAAGGGGGAGAGAAATTAGAAGGGCAAGAATATTGCCATCAATGACAAAGGGGGAGATTGTTAATCAAGGTTGTCATTAATGTCAATGTGGCATTGACCGAGATGTCAATATTCTTGAGATGTCTGATTCCAGATGATGATGTCATAACTCTTGGTTGATAACGATGCCATCAATGAAGATGTCAAGCCACTAATGAAGAAGTCTTGCTTGAACAAGTCCTTGAACTAACTATAATGTTGCCGAGTGTCAATCATGTGCCTTGATTGGTGATCTAGACCATAGGTGCCGATATACAAGCCTTTGAAGTGGAGAACTATAATTGATGAAGTCATACACGTGATGATGTCATACTCTTGAAGAATGACCACACTTTCACATAATTGGAAGACTGCTTTGGAGCTTTTGACAAATTAATGAAGGCTACACTATGACATATCATTGTACTAGTATATGAAGACATTGTTGATACATGATGCTCCATGAACGCTGCACTCCTACATAATGACTCTATGATCCTATGATGACATTGATAACAATGAAGAAACCAAAGAATGAAGAAGCCACGCAGTCCCAAACATTCCTCATGTTGTTCCAAACTTTTTATGCATAAAATTTAAGGACAGTCACAAAGAAAAATATGTTTCACCATATTAGAGGCATAATTTCTTTGTGAGACCTTCACCATCCTTTAGAGCATAATTTTAGCTTTCCAATGAGCCCTTATTTGTCCCGAAACTCCTAGTAGTTTGTGAGAAATTGAATTTTTAAGTTGAAAAATATATATTTTTTGCCTAGCCTACTTGAGCCGACTTGTGTATGCTCATACTCCTTCACCCAACCGACGTGTCTATTCATATAACTCCAAAACCAGTATATATAGATGTCTAAAACACTTCATTTGATCAACAATTTCGGTGAAGACTATTTCTAGAATACAGAATAGCAAGACAAGAGGCCGAGTAGGAAAAAAAAAGAACACAGTGTGGACATTTTGGGTTAATTCTGTGGTGGAAATTGGATATAAACTGCAGTACAGCAACTTGTGATACCTTGGAACTCAGGACAGTCATCATTACATCCCATAACTTTGACTATAAGAGCTCGGATCCTTGTTGAAGTGGCTAAGTTATACCACAGACCCGTCGTAGCTAGGAATTGTACTCCATACAAGCTCAAATTGCACCACAAAATTAAAGTCTACAGGAGCTTGAATTTATGCCTAAAAATTCAGATCTGATTTAAATCAAGTTGAAGTTGTTGATCAAGTTTAAAAGGAGTGTTCTAAGCATACAGGTATGAGTCTCTTGTTGGACTGGACGTAGGGTTTTAACTGTATTAAGGGCTTATATGGAAGGAATCAAGAGAGTATTATGATAGTCCTATAAAGCCGCATTTGTATTTAACAAGAGGATTTTGTGCACACCCGTGGTAATTAAGCGTGTCTTGGACAACTACCTCCGGAGGCCGGAACTCGTAACATATCCCCAATTTGAACAACAATTACAGAGGCTCGCATTTGGACTTAAGAAATTGTTAAATTGTCTTAAGCCCAGACCTTCAGTTCTTTGGATTAGTGTGACTTTCACCACGAACCTGTGGGACAGTCACAGTTGAAGAGAACTTGGACGTATTTCAAGTTTGGTAGCTACCTTCTGAAGAAGCTTGTGATAATCCTTTAGAGACACAGCTTTTAGACTCATTAATTTCCTAAGAACAAGATGTTGCTGAATTGCAAGGACATGTGACACACAAGAAGTTTCGATTTGTGGTATAAAATCTTCAGTGATTGAGAGCAGTCTATTGAGCATCTTTGAAATATTGTTTGGAGCTCATCTTTGAGTAGCATAAAGCATATCCGAAGTGTTTTTGGAAGCAATCTTTGAAAAAGCGAAGTAGGTAGAGCTCGCTGCGCTCATTGTAGACACCTTGAAGAATTTGTGGAGACCTTGTTTGAAGTCTTGTGAGTGATCTTGAAGAAGATCCCAGATTGGAGCGTTCTTGTTGAGTAGCCTTGCCTGACCTTGGAGACATTGTTGAAGACATTTTGGTGAGTTGTCATGAAGATAACATTGAAGACCATGATGCATCACTGATGACATCATGAGATGACCTTGGAGAAAGTGTTTGGGTGATATGAAGAGTAGTGGAGACACATTCATGAGAAGACAAGTGTTGTCATTGATGACGTGACGTGGAGACTAAGTGAGGAGATAGTTGAAGATTTACATGGCTCATTGAAGAAGACATTGGGAGCCGTAAGTATAACCAAATATATATTGACGAAATGGAGCAGGAGGTTGGAGCCTCATAGAGACAAGGTTGGTGCCTTGGAAGATAGGGTTGGAGCCCTAGAGGATAGGAGTCCTCAAGAGACCAAGTTGGAGCCTGTACCAGATATAAGGTTGGAGCCTTGGAAATCCAAGTCGGTGCTTGGCAAATACAAGTTGGAGCCTGGGAGATTAAAGATTGGTGTCTTCATCTAGGGTTGGAGCCCTACATATATCGTACTTGATTTATTGTAAAGAAGAAAATAATAAAATCATTTATTATTATTGTTCATTTTGTGTTCTAAATATAAGAGATCTCACTGGTAAAAATAACAATTGAAAAGAAATATTGATTCACCCCCGTCTCAGTATTTCCAACAAATAATAGGTTTTTGGTTGCCGTAAGGGCTAGGGCAAATGGTTCCTAGCACACATCTTATGAATTTCATATTCTAAAGTCATAACAAGTATTCTACTCGAGTCATGTGCATGCATAACTGATAGAAAGATGAGGAAAGGTGGCAAAATGAGGTTAAAAAATTAATAACTTTCAAAGTCAATAGGATTAGTGAGTAGTGAAAAGTGATAGTAACTGAATTGGACACAAGTATCAAGATGTGGATTTTTGAGAAACACAGAATCAGGCATGCAGTAAATTGGATAGGTTGCAGAGGTGCATTCCTAGGTATTTTACCAAGATATCTCAGCCATATTTAAGATACAAATGTACATGCTGGACATAAATATCTTTAGCACAGGTTGTCCATTAGTTTTTCAACTTTAAAGTAAACAACGTGACCTTTTCAGCACATAGTCAAACAAGTTATTGGAATCGTCTGTTGCATGTTGCAAGACCCATCCTTGCTAGACCTGCTTTTTTATATTTTGGAGTATGGAGGTCTTATTGAAACCAAGCCAACTTCCATTGAATCTAGTACCTTATATTTTCTCATTTTCCCATGGCACTACATAATGTAATTAAACAAAGAAGTAAGAATTGACAAATTAATTGCAACTTTAGATTACTAGAAATCAACCTACCTACCTGATTTTGATCTTCAAATTCAGAAACAAACCTTTCTTCTATGGACTGTGTCCCCTTTAATGTGATGTTATTTGACAATTACAGCTTGACGCCAATTTGCGTGATAGTGGTGTTACATAAGATTCTAGGCAAGCAGAGTGATCGGTAGATGGTCCCGTATTAGCCACAACTTGAATTCTTGATATCTAGATTGGTAGGAAAGAAGTGTCAACAAGATTCTAAACCAGGCCTCATGGAAACTTGCAAGTGCCCCTCAACTGGCAGTAGACCCTTCTATGGATCATTTTCTCTATGAAATTGCTGGCATCGAGAGAGACAGAGCTTAGCATTAGGGTTCATGGAGAGTGCGGGCACCGAGGGAGGTAGAGCTGAGCGTTAGGGTTCATGGAGAGTGCAGGCACCGATGGAGGTAGAGCTGAGCGCTAGGGTTCATGGAGAGAGTGTGCATGAAAATAATCTGAACATACCCTTGGATGCCTGACAGAGTAATCAAGAGCCCAACAGGTCGCAGGCCTGAGAGATAGGGATAGCTGGAGCACAAACATATATCTTGCATGTTGAATTCATGTTTTGCACGTACCAATAAAGGATATTGAAATTGTGGTTCTGAGTAGTTTTTCTTTGAGCATAATTGATCTAAAGCCATGATCATAAAAGCAAGCTTGCTACTTTATCATTTTACCACCATTTGACTTGTGTTTTCGTTGTTGGATTAAATTGTATTAACCAAAAATGAAAATTGTTGTTTGTTATTGGTTGAGCTCAATTGTCTATTTGAAATATTTCTTTAGAAAACATATAGTCTGGAAGAGTTTTAGGTTTGATCAAAGTGCATTTCATTTTGTATAAGGATTTTGTGCTCAAGTTGATGGGTTTCCAACTAAAAAATAGATTTGGATGGTTCTTTGATCTCACTTCCATGGGAGGGTGCTTCATCTTCGAAGGGAAGAATGTGGCAGTTCCATCTGGTTTATGCCAACCAGTGATCACTATGCAGTTATTGTTTAAGAGACATTATGGACACAAAAGGTGGCAGTTGGTCACAATTTGTTTAGGGAAATGTGAGGAGGGAAACTATGACCCCTAATAGAACTTGCAATTTATCTCACAGTTTTCATAGGTGTCTATGGAGCTAGAACTTGTTACAGGATCTTGTTTGTAGCTCGTGCATAAAGGGAGTCAACCATAACAATGGGGGCTATTGGCATAGATATCCTTTTTCTCAATGTTAGTTGTTATGTTTTTAAGTTTTTTACAAAGGATTGGTGCAAACCCTATGTTTGGCAACCAATGGCTCAAGGGTGTGGAGTTTGTTGGTGTCCTGTGTTTTGATAGATTGGCAAATCAAAAGACAAGGCAACATCAGAACCAATCTTTAGAGTTACAAGATTTAGTCCTCCTGTTCTCAGAGAGGGATCTCTCAAATGTTTAGCAAAGATATGTCTTGTTTGCTTTAAAGTATTGATTTTAGACTAGCTATTAAGTGCAAGTGATTGTTTGGTTTGTTTGGTTGAATTGATACAACAGAACATGAAAGGTCTAGGAAAGATATATAGAATGGAGAAACATCTTGTTCATTGGGCAATGGAGTCAAGAAGAGGTCATAACATACTCATCAATGGATATGGCATATCAGAGGGCAAATCTAACTTGGCCGCAGGATCTTTTCGTTTTGGAATGAGATGGACATCAATGATTTGGAAAGAGAAATTTGATTCTCAACGAAGGGAACTTGAAAACATAACTTGAACAATAAAGAAATATTTGATAGACAGGGCTAACCATAAATTCTACAAACATTCTTTAAGCAAATAATGACTTCAAGACAACTTTCAAAATGAAATCTAAGATTCGGGGAACACCCTATTTCCTCAAACATTTTATTTCAAATGACATAGAAAACATAAAATATTCACTGATAATTGTAGTCATAGAAGAGGGAACACCTAACACATCTATGATCACAACTATAAAAGATCTTTAAGACAACTGTTTAAGCAAGGACAAAGGGCATGATCAGAACAGACCTCCTTGGCTTACTATAAACAAAGATACTTCAAAGGGAGATTTCACTAACAGTGTTTAAGTGGTAGCAGCCAAGCGGGGAGAACCATAAATCACACTGAAACCAACTATTCAAAGTTATTAGAGAAATAAACGAGCATGAGAACTAAAGAGAAAGATTTGAGCCTCTAAAATACCTCAGCAGAAGAAAACATAAAACAGTGAAGGACAAACAGGTCTAAGGTGCTTCAAGGAGTCATTTCTTAGCCTAAAACTTTCATCCTACTGTAGTAAGAAATTATGGAACATAATGAAAACGGGAGAAAAACATTAAACAATTTAGAATACTTCACCAATAGCCAGGCTCATGGATCCAATGATAGAGCCTTCTCAAGAACAAGCATGCAACAACATCATCAGGACTTCCAAGACTTCAATTTCTTCTTCAACTTCAATAGACTGTATTTATTTTAGAGAGTTTCAGTATTACTACTAATGATCAAAACAACCAACCAACCAACAATTTCTCATCTTCTACAGAAGTATTTATAGAAGAAAGAGGAGGTGGGATCTGATAAAAGATCTCCTAGGTCAATTAATACAGACTAATGACTTCTCGGCCTTTGAGGGGCTCAATGCAGAAGCGTACAGATATTCTCACTGTATTAATTGATTTACATTTAAGATTAAGCTCGGTGGGAGCTTTTGTTGACTTTTAAGGCTTTGTGTCATGTTGTAGTAACTCTGCTGATATTTTTTCCATTAAATTTCTTTAGCAGAATTAACTATTCGGCTGTGCTGAGGCTAATATCTTCTTTCTAATCAATAACTTCGGCCTCCGTTTGAATGCTTGTGGCTACAGGTGGCACTGTGGTAGCTGAGAGGAATCAATTTGCCTCTGATGTGGCGGTGGAGGCTTTCTATCTGATAGATATTTTTGAGTTTCCTTTAATCTGTGTTTTAATTTGGAGGATTAGGCTTTTGATAATCAATCTTAGCTGTAATCCCCCAAATGGTCTTCAATCTTCTGTTCTGCTGTAATTCGTCTTCGACACTGATACTCTTTTGTTTTATTTATTTTTCTGTGTCTTGTTGATGTGCAGGGCCGCATAGGGCTCATATGGCATCAATGCCTGTGAAGCAATTGATGAGACGTGGATTCGAACCCTGTGGAATGATCTTCCTTTTGTGAATGAAAATCTAGAGGATCGTCACCCTTGGCTTTCATTTCCCTTTATTATAATGGGAAAATCCTTCGAAACCTGTAAAATACGCAAAATATTATGAAATCCTGCGTTTGTGGGGTAAACTGCTTCAGAGGGTGTGGGGAGAAAGCGATGGCAACATCCAACGGTGGAGATCTGTTTACAGAGTTTAAAGGAGAGCAGAGGGAGAAAATAAGTCAGAACTGTTGATCGCGTAGAGATCAAGGTGGGGATTACGTGTTTAAAATCCTCTTGGTGGAAGGCGAAGGGCGATGAAATAATGCGGGAATGATCTGGGACCATCCAATCTGGACACGTGGATGGCCTAGATACAATCGGAGGACTCGTAATCGGAGGAGGAAAGAGGGAGGGTGTTATGAAAATCTCCGATGCGATTAGATGCGGACCGTTGATCTGAGAGCCAGATCAACAGTGGGGAATGAATTGGGAATCGACGATAAGAGGTGAGCTGATGCGATTGCGCGAACGGGGAAAGGCCGATGCGATTATGTGATCGGGACATCGCAATCAAAGGTCGGTCTTGGGCTTTTCAATCTAACCATTTGAAATCCCTCCAATGCGATTAAGCGCTTCAGGACTATTAACCTTTGGTCATGGGCATGAGTTATATGAATTAAGCGGAGGGTGGAGTTTATGGAAAAGAGACTTAATCGCATTGGAAAGTTTGTTATGGTAAAAGACTTGCGCACTTGGATTTTGCGATGCGATTAGCACTGAGAGGGGTTAGCGCTTGGTTCCAGCACCAAGGCGTATGGAGCGGAAGTGGTTTAGGGGGCTTAGCCGAATGGGGCTAAAGCCTGTAATAAAATGGTGTGTTTTTATGGATTTTCAATGGTTTTCAAAGGAATTTTGAGGATTTCGGAAGAGTTAAAAAATGAGTTTAAACTCTGTAAAGAGGATTTTATGAAGGGAAAATGGGAAACAAATGGAAAATAGAAGAATTCCATGGGAATGAAAGGGGTAAAAATGAAGGTTAGTTTGAAGTGGAAAAAGGGAAAAGGGTGTTTCGCAGTAGTCTTCCCTCTATGGAATCAACAAAATTTCTGAGTTTAAAATGGAAACAACAGTAAGATTTAGACAAAGGGCATGAGGCCTTCAAGAGTCTTCAAGAGATAACATTTTTTAGCAATAAGACTTGTTTCTTGAAGGCTCCAAAAATGATTTAGCCAGCGTTTGATATGACAAATTTTATAGCTGACTAACAGTTGCTCCACCTGGGGATGATGCCTTCTTGAAGGTATCAAGAATTTCAGACTTGCATTCTCCAGGGGCTGATCAGTTCCTTATCCATTGGGCTGCTTTCTTCATTTTGAATGGTCTTCTTTTGCTCTGAAAGTATTAGCAGCCATGAAAAATAAATGGACTTTCATAAATACTAGCTTCTACCTACCCAATCCTAATGATCTAACATTTTTTCTTCTTTAGAGTGCACTTGGATTGGAAAACTCTCTTATAACATTTTATTCTTTTGAAAGCATAAAATCTAATCTATTTCTACTTCTTATGTCTCCATGAACTCAGATTAAACAATTGAGTTCATATATTTCTCTACCTAATCCACTAATCTGTTAGGATTAAATAGTCTAACAGATTTTTATTCACTAATTACTAAAACAGAAATTTAAAAGCATACAAGTTAGGATTGGACAGTCTAACTTGTTGCTGATCTATGGCATAAAACAACAAGCTGCACATAGATATTATTTTGCAGAAAATTAAATCAAAATGGAAGGCTTAAGTTCTGAAAGTTCAAGCACTCCCTTCATCTTTTTTCAGCTCTGTTTTTACTTCTGTTTGAGCTGTTCTTTGTTCATTTTCTGGTTCAGATTTTGAGCTAATTAGAACCAGATTTACATCTTTTTTGACTCGGAATTTGAAACAGATTTGAGTCATTCTCTTTGGAAACTTAGGTTCATATTTTGAGCATGTTTGAACCTTTAATTTCTATCCTAATCAATCTACTGATAAGCCAAGATTAAACAGTTTGGCAAATCGAATTCACTATCTTATCAGAAGAAAATTTAAAGCTAATTAGTCAAGATTAGACTATATGACTAATTAGAAGTGTGTTTTTTTAGGAGTGGCATTTAAGCTTGCACACTTTCAGATTTGTTTCTCTTTTTTGGTATGGGGCTATACCTTTCTTGTTTTACAATTTGCCCTCTTTTCTTTTTTTTTCTATTGTTTTTTGTATTTTTCTTTTTCTTTTAAGACAAAAATCAACAAATAAATAACTGCGCAAAGCTGAGCTTTATTGCTTTCCTATCTAATCTAATCTAACTAGAATATTTACAAGTCTAGCTTACAAACATTCTCTTCCAATGCAACCAGTCCATCAAGTGATCCCATGACTGGTCTTTCTTGCTCATCTCCTTGAGCATGCTGGATAGGCAGGGCCACTCCCATTCTTTTTGTTCCTCAACAACAACCTTTAAAAAATTTCTTGCTGTCTGCAACATGCTGCTCACAAAGACCTTTGATCCTTCTTCAAATGTTTGCAGGAAATGAACATAAGGATCATGAAATGATACCTGGTTGTAAAGATTTGGCAGGCTGGTTTCAACTAGGATTTCTTCCTCTTCCACTGGATCAAAAATAAGATTCTCTTGAGAAAGAGAATCTCCCTCATCTTCATTTTCTGAATTGGAGGACTCATCATATATGGCAGTGCTGTCCTCTTGGAGCTCTGATATGTTCTGCTCTGATGTGCTAAGCTCTGTGAAAAGATTAATGTATTCCTGAGCAGGGGTTCGTTCCATTGCTTCCTCTTTTACAAGAGAAGGCTCCTTGTTTTCATCCTGCTCAAAAATTTCTTCCTTATCTTCCTCCTCATCCTCTGAGGTGGAAGGCTGCTGATTTCCAATCACATGAAAATTGTTACTGATGTCTTGTAGCGAAGTGAAGCAAAGGTCCAAAGACCCTTCACCCTCTTCTGCACTTTTAAATATTTCCTCATCAGTATCATAAATAGCCTGGCTTGGCTCATTACTCTCTTGAAGTTGATGGAACTGATCCTCCTCCCATAAATCTACTAATGATGACCCTGCAAGATTATCTTCTGTTTGGAGAACATCATCATCAGATAGATCAAAAATAGGAAAATTGTGAATGTAAGTAATGCTACCAATAAGACAAACTGGATCATCGACAGATCTTTCTTCACTCTAATTTACATACGAGCTTTCCAAATATGTACAAAAAAGCTCATCAGATGAATGGGCAAGAATGTCTAATCCGCAAAAAATCTTAGAGGCTGGCTGTTCATTGATGATCTGATCTATTTCTTCTTCTATCAAAGGGGAAGATGGTCTTGTGTTCCTTTGCGCAGAATTGCAGTAGCTCTCTGTTCCTTTTGAAGACTAGATTTGAGGCAGAATGTCATCTGAAGCCTCAACTGCAAGGGATGATGGATCAGCATCTGAGTTTTCAGGAATATATTAAGGAATGTCTATGGTCTCTTGACTGTTTTCTTCCTCAGCTGATTCATCCATGTTCTTGTGATAGCTAGGGTGCATATGAAATTCTTGAATGGTTGTTAACAGATCTTCAGGATGCATATTAACGAAATCCTCATCAATATCTAATAGGTATTGTATGATAGTCTGAGATTGATCACAACAATCCCATGATAAGGATGGAGAGTTTCCTTAAAGAAAACAAACTTTTGGGTTCTAACCATTCATACCAATTCCTAGCTTTTCCTTCTAATGTTGCCATGAACATTTTCATTAGGCAGTCTTCATGCCATTCAAATTTAAACTTCCACACGTGTATATGAAACTTGATGAGATGTAACAAGGGGTCATCAACATTTTCACCTTGAAAGGTAGGTAGGTTTTCTAACCAATCTACTTCAGGAATTTTGTGTGGGAATCCAGGGATATGCTCCCTACTCATTGGGGCATATCTTCTCTGTATGCGTGGAAGCATGTTTGCAAATCAGAAAGAGGTCACTGTATCTGGTCAACCAGTTCAGAGGCTTCTGCCAGTGGAGTCATTAGGTCTTTTGGGATTGTGGAGTCGCTAGGTGGAAGATTTTGAACTTTGCTGTCCACCAACAACATGATTTGGTTTGCTCAATGCATTCCCATGAGAGCTTTCAAGGACTAATGAAGTAATAGGCCTACTGGAGGCCAGTGGAGTCACCAGGTGGAAATTTTTTAGCTTTTGTGAAGGTAAAATGTTTTATGGTTCCACCACCATGTTTATTATGAGGCCAATCTGAAATATTTTTGGGTTTTTCTGAGTTTCTATGGTTGTTTGAAAGACTAATGAGTCTATAAAAGTTTTCTAGGCAACTATCAACTCAAAGTTCCCACCGTGATCGCCATTATGTTGGTGTCCCGTGTTTTGATAGATTGGCAAATCAAAAGACAAGGCAACATCAGAACCAATCTTTAGAGTTACAGGATCTAGTCCTCCTGTTCTTAGAGAGGGATCTCTCAAATGTTTAGCAAAGATATGTCTTGTTTGCTTTAAAGTATTGATTTTAGACTAGCTATTAAGTGCAAGTGATTGTTTGGTTGTTTGGTTGAATTGATACAACAAAAAATGAAAGGTCTAGGAAAGATATATAGAATGGAGAAACATCTGGTTCATTGGGCAATGTAGTCAAGAAGAGGTCATAACATACTCATTAATGGATATGGGATATCAGAGGGCAAATCTAACTTGGCCGCAGGATCTTTTTGTTTTGGAATGAGATGGACATCAACGATTTGGAAAGAGAAATTTGATTCTCAACGAAGGGAACTTGAAAACATAACTTGAACAATAAAGAAATATTTGATAGACAGGGCTAACCATAAATTCTACAAACATTCTTTAAGCAAATAATGACTTCAAGACAACTTTCAAAATGAAATCTAAGATTCGGGGAAAACCCTATTTCCTCAAAGATTTTATTTCAAATGACTTAGAAAACATAAAAGATTCACTGATAATTGCAGTCATAGAAGAGGGAACACCTAACACATCTATGATCACAACTATAAAAGACCTTTAAGACAACTGTTTAAGCAAGGAAAAAGGGCATGATCAGAACATACCTCCTTGGCTTACTATAAACAAAGATACTTCAAAGGGAGACTTCACTAATAGTTTTTAAGTGGTAGCAGACAAGCAGGGAGAATCATAAATCATGCTGAAACCAACTATTCGAACTTATTAGAGAAATAAACGAGCATGAGGACTAAAGAGAAAGATTTAAGCCTCTAAAATATCTCAGCAGAAGAAAACATAAAACAGTGAAGGACAAACAGGTCTAAGGTGCTTCCAGGAGTCATTCCTTAGCCTAAAACTTTCATCCTACTGTAATAAGAAATTATGGAACATAATGAAAACGGGGGAAAAACATTAAACAGTTTAGAATACTTCACCAACAACCAAGCTCATGGATCAAATGATAAAGTCTTCTCAAGAACAAGCATGCAACAACATCATCAAGACTTCCAAGACTTCAATTTCTTCTTCAACTTCAACAGACTATGTATTTATTTCAGAGAGTTTCAATATTACTACTAATGATCAAAACAACCAACCAACCAACAATTTCTCATCTTCTACAGAAGTATTTATAGAAGAAAGAGTAGCTGGGATCTGATAAAAGATCTCATGGGTCAATTAATACAAACTAATGACTTCTCGGCCTTTGAGGGGCTCAATGGAGAAGCGTACAGAGATTCTCACTGTATTAATTGATTTACATTTAAGATTAAGCTCGGTGGGAGCTTTTGTTGACTTTTAAGGCTCTATGTCATGTTGTAGTAACTCTGCTGATATTTTTTGCATTAAATTTCTTTAGCAGAATTAACTATTCGACTGTGCTGAGGCTAATATCTTCTTTCTGATCAATAACTTCGGCCTCCGTTTGAATGCTTGTGGCTACAGGTGGCACTGTGGTAGCTGAGAGGAATCAATTTTCCTCTGATGTGGTGGTGGAGTCTTTCTATCTGATAGATCTTTTTGAATTTCCTTTAATCTGTGTTTTAATTTGGAGGATTAGGCTTTTGATAATCAATCTTAGCCGTAATCCCCCAAATGGTCTTCAATCTTCTGTTCTGCTGTAATTCGTCTTCGACACTGATACTCTTTTGTTTTATTTATTTTTTTGTGTCTTGTTGATGTGCAGGGCCACACAGGGCTCATATGGCATCAATGCTTGTGAAGAAATTGATGAGACGTGGATTCGAACCCTGTGGAATGATCTTCATTTTGTGAATGAAAATCCAGAGGATCGTCACCCTCGGCTTTCACTTCCCTTTATTATAATGGGAAAATCCTTTGAAACCTATAAAATACGCAAAATATTATGAAATCCTGCGTTTGTGGGGTAAACTGCTTCAGAGGGTGTGGGGAGAGAGCGTGGCTGTTGGATGGCAACATCCAATGGTGGAGATCTGTTTACAGAGTTTAAAGGAGAGCAGAGGGAGAAGATAAGTCAGAATCGTTGATCGTGCAGAGATCAACGGTGGGGATTACGTGTTTAAAATCCTCTTGGTGGAAGGCGGAGGGTGATGAAATAATGCGGAATGATTTGGGACCGTCCGATCTGGACACGTGGATGGCCCAGATACAATCGGAGGACTCGTAATCGGAGGAGGAAAGAGGGAGGGTGTTACGAAAATCTCCGATGCGATTAGATGCGGACCGTTGATCTGAGGGCCAAATCAACGGTGGGGAATGAATTGGGAATCGACGATCAAAGGTGAGTTGATGCGATTGCGCAATCGGGGAAAGGCCGATGCGATTATGCGATCGGGCCATCGCAATCAGAGGTCGGTCTTGGGCTTTTCAATCTAACCATTCAAAATCCCTCCGATGCGATTAAAAGCTTCGGTACTATTAACCTTTGGTCCTGGGCATGAGTTATATGAATTAAGCGGAGGGCGGAGTTTATGGAAAATGGACTTAATCGCATCGGAAAGTTTGTTATGGTAAAAGACTTGCGCACTTGGATTTTGCGATGCGATTAGCGCTGAGAGGGGTTAGCGCTTGGTTCTAGCACCAAGGCGTATGGAGGGGAAGTGGTTTAGGGGGCTTAGCCAAAGGGGGCTAAAGCCTGTAATAAAAAGGTTTGTTTTTATGGATTTTCAATGGTTTTCAAAGGAATTTTGAGGATTTCAGTAGAGTTAAAAAAGGAGTTTTAAACTCTGTAAAGAGGATTTTATGAAGGGAAAATGGGAAACAAATGGAAAATAGAAGAATTCCATGGGGATGAAAGGGGTAAAAATGAAGGTTAGTTTGAAGTGGAAAAAGGGAAAAGGGTGTTTCACAGCAGTCTTCCCTCTATGGAATCGGCAGAATTTCTGAGTTTAAAATGGAAACAACAGTGAAGATTTAGACAAAGTGCATGAGGCCTTAAAGAGTCTTCAAGAGATAACATTTTTTAGTAATAGGACTTGTTTCTTGAAGGCTCCAAAAATGATTTAGCCAACATTTGATATGACAAATTTTATAGTTGACTAACAAAGTCTTTCAACATTCCAGAGTTTGGTAGTTTTCCATAAGGTGCTGTTAGAATTTTGGTTATTTGCTGTATTTCCTTGACTTTGTTGAGAGCATGGTTTAGGGAGGGTGATTGGTGGTGATGAATCCCCTGCCTACCCCAATTAAAGGAAATATATAAGGATTGTCTAAACATTTTGTCTTCCTAGTTAATTGTTTTGGATGAAATGGTATGAGACATTAGCAACCCACTTTTTATCGTAAACTAAGCTATAAGTTCATGATTCATGATTAAAGCTACTTAGAATAAAAATAGCACCTTAGCATCCACTTAATACAGTAATCAAAGTATCTATGGTAGGGTTATGAATGGGCATCAATGACAAGGGTGATACATTTGGAAGGTGAAAAACTATAATTAATATTTTTTCACCCAAGATTTCAGCTTTAATTTCTCTTGGTCAATTTCTGGTCTTGGCTTTTTCTGTTTTAAATTTTTGTAGCTGCAGTGTTCTTTAAAGGAAAATTCTTATTTACATCATTGCATTGCTTGGTGCGAGTACTACAAATCGAATATGGTGTGACTTGGTGGAATTAGCCGTAATATCTATTAATGAATCTATTGGTGAGTATAGTAGTTCTTGATACACTCTTACGATATGACCTTTTCCCAACTGCAACCATATTGCCACTCTAGAGTGTGTGGGGTTGGACTTATGCCATGCTTATCGTCCTTTTGGCCATGTTGTTAGAGAATTTGCTTGTGGTTGACATTTTGCATTTTCTTGATTGTATTGGCAAAGGCTTCATAGATTCTCTTTTAGACAATGCCAAACAATATCTACTATAGTTAGCCTATGGTTACATTTTATGTCGGGGCACTTACTGTGAGGAAATCAAAGTTCAAATTTTGGGGATTGTTTGGAAAAATAGGGTGTTCCAAATTGGACAAACACATTTAGTAACCACTCAAACACTCAAATTAAAGATCATAACACCAATATTTTTACATGCCTAGAACCCTCTAAGAGGGAAATAGTCCATGGGCTCGATCAACATGGCCACTTGAGGCAATTTTCTTAATGCAAAAGAAATTTTGTAAAAAAGAGTTCTCACAATCGATCATCAACAATGACCTTCCTGTGAAAATTTCGGAATATTACTTATGTAGAAACCCTACTGTTAAATTTGGTTATACTTCTTCTACTTAATCAAGTTATTAATCTGAAATTTCAGCATTAACATCGAAGTAAACACATTAATAGTTCTTCACAGATACATATCTAAAATTGAATACATGCACACAGACAAAGTGACGCACAAAATTTTCTGGACAACTGTCCCCGGAAAAATCCGATGTGGGAAAACCGGTCTTCTGGCTGCTACAGGGTTTATGTTATTTTGTAGAATCTAAGTACAAAAAATCTGGGCACCTTACTGGTTAACCCGATAGAGAAATATAAGATATGCAACAATACCTCTGTTACGGAGACGAAAAACTGGACTGATTCCCACCCTCAAACGAGATTTACAGAACTCAGCATCTTTCAGCCTCTAAAAACCCCAATGCTACTCTGAAGCCCTATGCGTCAAATATGCTAGCCTTATGATGCCCATGCACTGCTTAGGAGAGGGCTACGTAACCCCAGACTGGGTGACGCTGCCCTGGATGGCCCTGCGTAAGCTCTGATGGCCTCCTATTGCCTCTGCGCTACGCTTTCTAAGCCTGCGTAGCGACTGAAACCCTCTACACTGCGTAGCCTCTCATCCCTCTACGCTGCTCTGGTTGCTGCTTCTCTGCCTCTTGCCGACTCTTGGCTCTGGGATCAGATCATCCCCTTAGCCAATACTACCCCTTGCTGCAGCTAAAACACTTATGGAAATTCTTAGCAAACCACACCCTAGAATTCCAGCTTAGTCTCAGTGGTTTGCCTCTGTGTGTGTTCTCTAACTAGCCCCAAGCCTTTCCTTTATACTTTTTTCGTTGGGAAACCAACGACTATGATCTAATCTTGATTCGATGGCTAAGATTAAAAGAAAGCTTAATCAGTGTGACTTAAGTCATTTCCATCATATGTTTAAATTAATTACCTTTAATATTTTAATTTTCCTAAGTTAGACATAGGGTCCTTAATTAAAAAGTTTAATTAATTAATTTTCTCTCAAATCAGATGGAGTTTCTCAAATCCCTTTCTGGTCTTGGAGATCACATGTACTCTAGTCCCTCCACAAAGTTTGGGAGCTAGAGCACATCCGAAGCTACCCCAACACTCCACAAATCTCAACACTCCCTCTTAGCGAGGAAAGTGATCTAGCACAACACTGCTTCACCTCGAAGCTCTGCACTAATCTCTAGCGTGGGTCTTTGTGCTGATGCTTGGCCTGCTTCCCTTCATCATGATGCTGTTGCTGCACATGACACTGCCACCACCACTGCTACATCCATACTGCAGCTCCCTCTTAATCTGCTGCATCGTGTTATCAATTGTTGCACTGCAACTCAGTTGCTGAGAGAAACAACTGAAAATCTTGCCCAATCTTTGACAGACAAGTCAGTTGGGCTACATCCTCATCACTAAAGCTCCATAGGCTTTTGATATTTGTTGACATCTGGAGACTGCTGCACAACCACAGCTGTGCACTACGTAAGCAAACCTCCTTTGCGTTGCTCAGGTCACATCAGCCCTTGTGCTAAAATCCCCTATGCTGCTGCTGCTCTGCGCTGTCCTCTTGAAGCCTCTACGCCACTACAACTCTGCTCTGCATAAGCCAGCGTGCACTATGCTGTCCTCCTGAAGCCTCTTTTTTGCTGTAGCTCTGCTCTGCGTAAGCCAACCTGCACTGCGTTGCTGAAGTCACATCAACCCCTTTGCACTGCGCTGCCACACTGCTGCTGCATCTGCACTGCACTGCTCCCTCTCAACATCCATCTCTGCCATTGCTCCAACTATGACTCTCTGCACCCACTGCTCCACTTGTCCCGCTACTGTCTTAAGGTTCCCGTAGCACGAATGTGATCCAAGAGTTGGGCTACTCAAGGATCCCGCCACTGCTCTGTTGCTGCTCTACAGATCCATGTCGCCCCACTTTCGTGGTTCATGAGTGCTCATGGCTACGTCATCTTCGGAGCCATCGTCTGCCACAACAGCCTTGGAGGTAGAAGCTTCTGTGCCCTTCTTCTTTTGAGGACAATTGCTAGAGAAATGTCCTAGTTTTCCACACTAGAAGCACTTGACTTGGATAGATCACACTTTTTCCTCCCTTGCTGCCTCTTTGATGCCAAGGCTGCGTCTTCTTCTTCTTCTTTCTTCACCTTACTTGATCCGGTGCTGTACTGTTTCTTGGTGAACTGACAAAGTTCATGTCGGAGGATCGCTCACATACTGTCCCAGTTGGGAAGGTTTGCTCTGCCCAAGATACTTTGGACAAAAGTTTCCTAGTCCTTTGTGACCGCATTAAGTGCAGTCCTCACGATCACATCATCCTTCTTTTCACTCCCATGGTAGTCAACTGATCCCTGATCGCCTATAATCTGAAAAGGAAGGGCTTGATCTCTTCTCCCTTGGCCATCGCGAATAACCTCATCCGATTCTCCAGAAGCATTCTCCACTGAACGAATCTTCCTTCATATAGTGAAGTCAAAGCCACCCACATATCATGAGCCGTTGTCTTCTCGGCTATGTGAGGCACTACATGATCTTTGACACCATCCATGATGAAGCGCTCGGGCATGTGCCATCGCTTCTTTCATGCTTCTCCAGAGCTTCACACCTGGCTTGGCGTAGCCAAGAATTTCTATGCATGATCCCTCGACCGTATGCCTCCATGACTACCAAGATTCCGCCTTCCGTATTGCGTGTTGATAGGTCAATTCAATCTATCCCCCGATCACGTAGTCCGTGAGGTGCCATCTACTCGTAAAATTTTGTTGGAACTAATCCTCCTCTCTATACTAGAGACTTCTAGATCTAGGGTCCTTGGCGAGAAAGGCATCCTCTCGCTTCCCTCTCGACAACCGACTTCCTCTTGAAGTTCCGCCACATCTCAATGAATCAAATTCTCTGGAAGAACTCTCGATCAAACCGTAGATAGTTTTCGCTAGAAATCCTCTGAGAAGTTGTTCTCCTCCTGCTCTTTGTCAACTAGTGCTCAGGTTAATTTCAACACCTTCAGAAATTTAACCCCACCAGCAACTATTGAAGCACTGCAACACTGTTTCCGGCACTCTGAATTAGCCACAGCTTCAGAACTGCGTCACCTTGGCTGGCCTCGGTGTGATAAGACAGTCCTAGCACTGTCTCTACGCTGCCTCTGCGCAATAAGTACGCGGGCCTGCGTGGAGACTGCGTCACTCTGGCCTTTGCATGGCTTTGCTCCCCTCTGCTGCTACGCTGTCCTTTCTGGTCCGGCTTTCTGCGGCTGCTGTTGCTTTCTCTGCTGCTTTCTGCAACAAAGATTCTTCAGTCTTCTTGCTGATGATTAAGCTAGATCTGCAATTGCTCTAATACCATGTGAAAATTTCTGAATATTACTTATGCAGAAACCCTGCTGTTAAATCTAGTTATACATTTCCTATTTAATCAAGTTATTAATATGAAATTTCAGCATTAACATCGAAGTAAACACATTAACAGTTCTCACTAATATAGATCTAAAACTGAATACATGCACATAGACAAAGTGACACACAAGATTTTGTGGACCACTGTCCCTGGAAAAACCCAATGTGGGAAAACCAGTCTTCTGGCTGCTAGAGGGTTTATATTATTATGTGGAATCTAAGTACAACAAATCTGGGCACCTTACTAGTTAACCTAATAGACAAATATAAGATCTGCAGCAATACCTCTGTTCCAGAGATGGAAAACTGGACTGATTCACACCCTCAAACGAGATTTACAGAACTCATCCCCTTTTAGCCTCTAGAAACACCAAGATCAAGTATGAAGCTCACACAACTTCGCTAGCTTTTTGGTTGCCCTCGTTACTTCAAAGAACAAGATGCGAACCTAGACCGGTGACGGACCCCCATTGCTGCCTCGATGGCTTCTGTTGCCTCTCGCGCGCCCTTTCGGGCCTCGCGAGTGACCGAAACCCTTCTGTGTCGTACAGCCTCTTCTCCCTTCCGTCGCTTTGTCAAGCGTTCTCTGCCTCTTGCTCACTCTTGGCTCTGGGATCAGATCATCCCCTTAGCCAATACCACTCCTCGCTGCAGCTGAAACACTTATGGAAATTCTTAGCAAACCACGCCCTAGAATTCCAGCTTAGTCTCAGTGCTCTGCCTCCATGTGTGTGTCCTCCAATTGACCCCAAGCCTTTCCTTTATACTTTTCTCGTTGGAAAACCAATTACCGTGATCTAATCTTGATTCGACATCTAAGATTAAAAGAAATCTTGATCCGTGTGACGTAAGTCATTTCTATCACATGTTTAAATTAATTATCTTTAATATTTTAATTTTCCTAAGTTAGACTTAGGGGCCTTAATTAAAAATATTAATTAATTAATTTTCTCTCAAACCGGATGGAATTTCTCAAATCCATTTATGAGTCTTGGAGATCTCATGTACTCTAGTCCCTCCACAAAGTTTGGGAGCCAGAGCACATCCGAAGCTACCCCAACACTCCACAAATCTCAACACCTCCATGCTCTTTAAATATTGCTCATGGACTAATCGAGTGTCAAGTCGTAGACCAATTGTCATTCGTATCGAGGAGAATGTGAATTGTGTTGGAAAATGCAATGTGGCAGCTATTAATTCAAATTTTCCTTAACCTTAATACTTGTTTGTGATTTTTTATTTTTTGTTTCTTTATTAGATATTTTTCATCAATCAAATATCAAGAGAAAAACGATAAAGATAGTGGACACATATATTAGACTCCAAGCTAGGTCAAAACACCTCCAAGGGGAAACTTGAAAAACTCTTCTCTTCTTATAGAATCTGCTTCAAATGAGACAACAAAGACCCAAACCCTAGACCAAGTCCTCCTTCAAGTACCAAGTTAGCCCTTCCAATATGACAACTCAATCTTACATCAACCAACTTCCAATTGCAACTTCGACCACAACTTTGACCTTGCAACTTCGTCCTGCAATTTCGTCTTGCAACTTTGACATGCAACTTCTACCCTATAGTTGTTGCAAAAACCCTAATTCAACTTCTTCAAGATATCCTTCTTGGAGCAAGACAACTCCTAAGGTCAATGAGGTCAAGATAGAATATTCATTCTTCCAACAACTTGACACTGCAACTCGTCCTCGTGCAATTCGAACCTATAATCTTGGCCATCTTGGAAGCTTAAAAAACCCTAGTTCTCCGCACATGTGAGAGAGATAAAGTCCAAAAACAAGCCTTTTTCCTTCTTTTCTCCTTTTAGACCTTCACTCTCGTTTTCTTCTTGCTTCCCAACTACAAATCAAATGTATTCTCTTGAGATCAAGCTTTTGAGTGAGAGAGTGCCAAATGTGGTCGAATATGCTCCTTTATATAACCTTTTCCAAGGGGTCAAATTCCCTCCTTTAGGTTGACTTGAAGCTGCCAGGGCCGACTTGTACTTTGGAGGTTTCCAGGACTTTCTAGACTCAAAATAAATTCTTTTACAAGATATATTTTCCTCGGAAAGGTCTTATAAACATGATGTTAACTCTCTTGACTCATGAAAATAAGTCCTATGACCTAACAAACCCTATAAGCATGAAGAATATGCTTTTACCTAGAAGAATATCAATAAAGAGCATGAAACCCATGCTTTAAAATGATAATTTTTTCTTGTTTTGTTTTATTTGTTACATAAGATACATATTGAAATGAGTACAACAACAATTATTAAGACCGAAACTAGTTACATTTCCAACAAATTGTTGGATCAATCTATGTCTAGAACATATCATGACTATTGGATTACAATGCAACTAGTGCATCCTAAAGAAACACACTAACAAACACATTTTACTTAATACACACATTAGACCAAGTTGAGCTTAACTAAATCCTAAGTGTCTCAATATCATAGCATCCCCCCTTACAAACAAATTGGGATAGGGTTGAAGGTTTTACAAATGTGATTAAATAGGAGAAGGTGTTAGGATATTCCGACACATAGGAAATAGCTAAGAATAACTTAGTCTAGTGTAGAGTTAGGTAAAGTGTGTTTCTTTACTATGTACATTTGTAACTTATAATCTGACAATTACGATTTGTAGTGATCCGATAGTTCACTCTCTCCTTGGTATTAACGACACTTGATCCGTGGCTTAACACTCGATTGGTCCATGATCTCTATTTAAAGAGCATGGAGGGTTATTTGTTCGGTAACCCATTTATGAGAGAAACATATGTAAATTTTCTTTTTATATTAATAAATTTCCTGAAGTGACCGCGTTGGCTCAGGCCGTGGACTGTTTCCCTCTTCGAGGGTTTTAACCACATGATAACACTGGTGTACTGATTTGTGATCTGTTTGTGAGCGGTGACCTTTGGTTTTTGATCTACGGAACTTACCCTGTAAATTCCTACATGGTATCAGAGTTATTTTGAGGGCCGCATCCGTTGTTGATCCAAATATGAAGCCAGTTTGACTGCATGTGACTTCCGTTTTGTAGATCTATTATTTTTGAACATTTTCGGGCCTAGAGAACTACTCTGTTGTGTCTGGAGCATCTGTTACAGTGAGGAACGCCTTTCGTTTCATGCGAAAAGGTTTCCGGTTGCCCAAGTTATGTTAGTTTAGATTTGGAGGTATAAAGTATCTATTTTGCAGTTATATTTGTTAATAGTTCTGTTTATTTCGGTTCCATCTGTTTATTTTGGTTTTTAGGTTTTATTTATTTGTCAGATCTATACCCTCTTCTCTGTGTATGCTCTTTTCTCTACGCTATGTGCGATCCCGGCAAATTAGAAACAGGGAGAAGGGATTTTTTTGGTACGTATGCTCTTTCCCCACGTCTTTGTGCGATCTTGGGAAATCAGAAATAGTGAAAAAATAGATAGTTTCCGGTAAGGCTAACCGAAAATCTAACATTCTGCCGTAAGGCTTGCATTTTTTTTTTTTTTTTTTTTGGCTCAGATTTTTTGTGTTTTTTTGTGCAGGAAAAATCATGCACACCAAAGACCCAAAAAAAAGCCCTTCCTCCTTTCAAACAATTACAGAATCCTTTTATTCTCTCACTTGGTGAGGAGTTAGTTTATGAGAATAGAGGTCTTGGGTTCAAGTCTCTTTCTCAAGCTTCTTTTTGTTAAAGGGGTAGGATTTAAAAAAAAATTGAACTTCATCATCAAATTTCAAACCATTCCCGTAACTATTCGGCATCTACAACTCAGTTTTTTCAAAAGGCATAACTTCTTCATCTGGAAGCCGTTTCTCGAGCCGTTTTTTTGAATCGGCCTAATTTTTCAAGATCTTTCCATTGGAGCAATTAGTTTCAGCTTTTCTCAGTTTCAGTTTAAAAAAAAAATGGAAAGTGCATAACCGATTATTCTTAAAAACACCAATTATTTCCAATGGCTACCTCACATGGTAGATATATTTAGAAGTAAAGGGCTTTATAGAATAGCCATAGGCCAAGAAACTAAGCCTTTCGACGATGATAAAGTCGCTAAATGGAAAAATAAACAAGATCAAACACGAGGGTTGATAGGAATTTCCATTGCTCAAGATCTTCGACTTCATATCCTTGACATTGACACCCCTCATGAAGCCCTGGAAAAGCTAAAAACTGTATTTGGCATTCAAAATCAAATCAGGGCCCACCAGCTTGAAAATGAGTTGCTTACTTTGGAATCAAACAATTTCTCCTCTATTGAAGACTTTTTGTCCAAATTCAAGACCCTTAGACTTCTTTTAGAAGGTTGTAAGGTCAAAAAGGAATATGGTAGCCTTATCTATTGCATTCTTGCTAAGCTTAGCCCTGCATACTCTGTATTTGTTTCCACCTTCCATTCCACTAGAGAAGCCATCATTTGAGGAACCACCTACAAGAACCCCTCTTTTGATGGCTTTTGCAATTATTTGATAAGGGAACAAGAAAAACTCTTACACCTTGGTCTTATCACTTCTGGAAACGCTTCTAAGAAAGCCTTAGCAGCCTAACAAAAATCATATCAAAATAATCCCAAGAAGCAGTATCCTAAAAAGTATATTCCGAAACCAAACAAGGGTCCTAAGAAATTTCAGCCACACACTGAAAAAGCAACTCACCAAAATGATAAGGCAAATAAAAACAAAGGGAAGAAGACAGATAGACATTGCAACTTTTGTAATCGTGATGGCCATATAGAGTCCAAATGTTTTAAGAAGATGGAAGCCTTAGAAGCAACAATGAAGAAGAACAACATCAATTTGGAGCACTCTTCATCTTCATCTTCAGGAATGGAACTTTCTGCTTGTGGTTGTCAAGAATTAAGATCTGGTTATGCATTAAATGTATCTTCTTCTTCTCATTCTCATGAGTGGCTCATTGATTCTGGAGCTTCTGACCACATGGCCAAAAATCAAGCCATGTTTTCTTCTTTAAATGACTGTAACACCAAACATAATTATGTTGGTGATGATAGATCTCTTAGTGTTGTAGGATCTGGAACCATTCATCTAGATAATGGTCAGTTTAATGATGTACTATGTGTTCCTACCTTGTCATGCAACCTTCTATCTGTTTATCAGATAACTCATTCAGGTGAAGGGAAAATAGTAGAATTTTCACCTCATGATGTTGTAATCAAGGACCTCAAAGATCCCAGACATATTTTAGCTACTGCCATTTCTGATGATTCCACAAGGTTGTATAAGTTTGAAAAATTTGGGTCAACATGTATTCCCTTCGTTTTTGTTGCTCATAAGGATGATGTGAGCAAACTTTGGCATGAGCGATTTGGTCACTTAAACTATCGATCCCTTCAAACTCTATGTAAGGAAAATATGGTGATAGGTCTTCCTATGGTATCTAGCCGAGATGGTGTTTGCTTCGGATATGTACTCGGAAAAAATCATCGAGATAGTTTTGACAAACGTGCCGCTTGGCACGCTTCAGCGCCTTTGTAGCTTATGTACAATGATCTATGTGGTCCAATTCCTGCTATTTCTTTCTCTGGTTGCAAGTACTTCTTAACTTTAATTGATGATTTTTCCAGATGCACTTGGGTATACTTCTTAAAACTTAAGAGTGAAGTTTTTAATATGTTGTTGGCCTTTAAGGCCTTTGTTGAGAAACAATCTGGACATCCAATTGTTAAGTTAAGATTAGAAAATGGAGGAGAATATGTTAACAACAAATTTATCAACTTTTTCACTGAGCATGGCATTCAATTACAACATATTGTTCCATATATGCCACAACGAAATGGTGTAGACGAAAGGAAGAATCACACCTTAAAAGAAATGGCTAATTGTATGCTTCAATCTAAAGGACTTGGTCTCAATTTTTGGGCAGAAGCATTTAACTGTGAAAACTACATATCAAATCACACTCCTACTAAGGTTTTAAAGAATATAACTCCAGAAGAAGCTTGGAGCTCAGTCAAACTAGATGTAAGTCACTTTCGTGTTTTTGGAAGTGATGCTTGGGTCCATATTCTAGATGCGAAACATAAAGCCTTAGAACCTAAGAGTGAAAAATGCATTTTGGTTGGATATTCTGAAGATGTCAAAAGGATATAGACTTCTTCAACCAAAATCCAAAAATATAATCATTAGAAGAGACGTAAAATTTGATGAAAATATATCGGCCTGCGAGCCTAGTTTGGCGGGTGTGCCACCTTTGGCCTGCGAGCCTGATTCGGCATATGTGCCACCTCTCTCTCTCTCTTCTATTTTTAATAGCATTCCTTCTAGTTCAGATGATGACAGCAAGGATGACAATCCTCCTCCACCTCTTGAAATTATTCCTTTTACTCCACAACTTCCAAGATGGGTCCGTTCTACTTGGGATGCAGCAGGGTCTCTTGCAGGTGACCTTGCAGATCGATGACGTACACATTCTCAGTTCGAAAGAGCCTCTTCCTTATTGGCTCAAGTTCCAGAAAATTCTGATCCAGAAACCTTTGAAGAAGCCTCCGATCATCCAGATTGGGATGAAGCTATGAATGAAGAAAATCATTCCTTATTGGCAAACGATACCTGGGATCTTGTTCCTCTTCCAAAAGGAAGAAAACTTGGTAGATGCAGATGGGTTTATAAACAAAGTTTGGACTAGATGGAAAAGTGGATAGACATAAAGCTCGTCTTGTTGCTAAAGGATTTTCACAAGTTGAAGGCATTGACTATACAGAAACCTTCTCCCCTGTTGCCAAAATGAATTCTATCCACTTTGTTCTTTTCCTTGCTGCCTCCTTTAAATGGGAAGTCCATCAAATGGATGTTAAATCCGCCTTCTTACATGGAGATTTGCATGAAGAAATCTACATGGAACAACCCCCTGGCTTTATTCAAAATGATTCCAGCCTTGTTTGTCGCCTTAGGAAGTCTCTCTATGGTCCGGCACAAGCTCTCGCCAGGCAGTGCCAAAACAGATGATTTCTGCTGAATATTTGTGTCATCACAACACTCATACCAAGAAAGTGGGTAAGTCCTTCACCATCCTCGTTCTTTATGTTGATGATCTTATCCTTACTGGTAGTGATCCCAACCATATAAACCATGTGAAGTCTAGCCTCAAAAAGAAGTTTGAAATGACAGACTTAGGACACTTGCATTATTTCCTTGGTCTTCAAGTCTTGCAATCCAAAGAAGGTATTACCCTTTCTCAGTCCAAGTATGTCTGTGATATTCTACGCCAATTTCACATGGAAGATTGTAAGCCAACCCCTTCTCCCTTTAAGTATGGAGTCAAGCTTTCAGTCACTTGTACTACCGCTGAAGTTGATGCTACCTTATACCTTCAACTTGTTGGTAAACTTCTGTATCTAACCCATACCTGTCCTGACCTTTCCTTTGCCGTTGGTCTTGTCACTTTGTTTATGCACCAACCTCATGAAAGTCACTGGAAAGCAGCTAAAAGAATACTTCAATATATTCGAGGTACCATTCAGTTCGAGATTCATTACAGTGCAGGGGCATCTCCATCGTTGATTGGTTTCACTGATTCTGATTGGGTTGGTGACCCTGATGATCAAAAGTCTACTGCAAGATATGTATTCACTCTTGGTTCAGGACCTATTACTTGGTCTTGTAAGAAACAAAGTGCCATCTCTCTTTCTTCGGCCGAAGTAGAGTATCGCGGTGCAGTTGAAGCCAACAAGGAAGCCATGTGGCTTCGTCAGATCCTGTCTGAATTTGGGCTTCATCAGCAGCATCCAACTGCACTTCGGTGTGATAATTAGAGTGCCATTCAGCTATGTAAAGATCTAGTTCAACATCAACGTATGAAACACATTGAACTACAGATACACTTCATTATAAAGCTCATTCATGATCGTGTTTTTGAAGTGCAGTACTGTCCAACCAATAATCAAGTAGCTGATATCTTTATAAAGGCTCTCACAGAAGTGAAGTTTACCAAACTTCGATCCATGCTTGGAGTTTAGGAAAGTTTTCATTAAGGGGGGATAGGCTTTAATGCCTCCTTCCTTCTCCTATTGTGTCACTTTTGTAAATCCTTCAATCCCATCCCAATTTGTTCTTAAGGGGGGATGTTAGGATATTTCGACACATAATAAATAGGCTCCCTTTGTGTCACCTTTGTAAATACTTCAATCTTATCCCAAGTTGTTCTTAAGGGGGGATGTTAGGATATTCTGACACATAGGAAATAGTTAAGAATAACTTAGTCTAGTGTAGAGTTAGGTAAAGTGTGTTTCTTTACTATGTACATTTGTAACTTATAATCCGATGGTTATGATTTGTAGTGATCCGAAGGTTCACTCTCTCTTTGGTATTAATGACACTTGATCCGTGGCTTAACACTCGATTGGTCCATGATCTCTATTTAAAGAGCATGGAGGGTCATTTGTCCGGTAACCCATTTATGAGAGAAACATATGTAACTTTTATTTTTATATTAATAAATTGCCTGAAGTGGTCGCGTTGGCTCAGGCCGTGGACTATTTCCCTCTTCCAGGGTTTTAACCATGTGATAACACTGGTGTATTGATTTGTGATATGTTTGTGAGCGGTGACCTTTGATTTTTCATCTATAGAACTTACCCTATAAATTCCTACAAAAGGAAGGAGGCATTAGAGCTTATCCCTTGTTAATGACAACTTTTTGAACTCCTAACATAGATCAAAGTTTATAAAACTTCACTTTTGTAAGAGAGTCTGAAAATGTTTGCAACTTGATCGATTGTAGGGGAAAAACACACTTCAATAACTTGATCATAAATGAGCTTTCTGATGAAGCACATCTGTAGCTCAATGTATTAATGATGTTGATGCTGAACTCGATATTTTGTGAGCTTAGTTTGATCCCAAAATTATTTTCTTGTGTGGGGTGGGATACCTTGAGGCACTGTTGACTCATGAATGACTCATCCCTACTAAGAAACCCATGCAAGCTATTGAAATCTAAATCACCTATAAAAAAGATAATATAATGAAAAATATTAAGTAGGAGGTGTCCTCATAGGAAATATAGATGTATTGGCTCTCAAATCTGATTACATATTAGACATAGTTGTAACCTCATTTTGGTTATTTACATGTGCATATATGAAAAATAATTGAAATAAGAAAGTAATTATTGGCAAGAAACCAGGTTGATTGATATATTGATCTATTTGTTTGTTTCCTTCGAAAAATGACTACGGTAAATAAGTTATAAATGATTGTTTTAGGAAATCTCTATTATGTTCCAAATTGACACATGAGACATGTTCCTTATGAGTGGTGTTGCCGCAAAATCTAGCAGGCCTTCGAGAGGAGTACCCTACAAGGCTAATATTAGACCAAGAGACAACAATGGGGTGATAACCCACTATCACCACAACCAAAAACCCCTGCTCTTTATGGATTTTCATTGATGGGAGGATTTCTAATATGTGAGAAGGTTAGGGTACTAAGTGACACAAAGACGCTCTCTACAAGAAAGACACAATTTGGGATTGGGGCTCAAATAGAAGGCAATTCTCTTTCTTTGTAGAGATTTTTAAATGAGGCACAAGACCTGGGCTTGATTGGTAAGTTGAGTGTTGGGGTGGAAAAAGGTCAAGGCATGAAGAAAGGGTTTCCAAAAATGATTTTCAATTAGGACAAGGTATATGAAACCCTCAAGAAGCCCCTAAGTTGAAGCTAAACTAGCCTAGGGTTTTACTTTAGGGCAAACAACTAGGGAAAATAAATTTATGGGTAAGATTGAAGTGGATGCCCACCAAAAGAAGAGATTTTGTGGAAAATTCCCTCCTCTTGATGTTTAGGCTCTCCAACCCCACAAATACTCCTTGCCTAGAGATTCACATCAAGCCCTAGATAACAAGCTTGGCCTTAAAGGTGCTGAATTAGGGTGAGAGAAAAGAGAAAAAAAATGTGGATTTGCTCATCAGCAAGGAAAGCCAATGCTTGATGCCCTAACATAAAAAACCCTAACAATTACCTATGCAATGGTTCAAGGGGTTTTATGGGAGAGCTAATTAAATTTCACCATTAGGACATTCATTCACATGTTATGTATGAGCAATACATGCAATAGATCATCTATATATCCTTCAAAAAATTTTCAATAAATTGGGGCACAATGGAAAAAACTAGATTCAACATTATTCCATACATTAGACATTTATAAAGAAAAATATTCAACAATAGGTACATCTACAAGATAACATGAAAAATATCCCATCCATTGATCCGAATAAATAATTCTAAAGACATGATTTTCTCCAAATGTGAAAATGCATTCATAGATCCTAATTTCCCCACAAGAAAGAAGGCCCCATTCAGCTAGAAAGGTCGAAAATCCCAAGTGTGTGATGATGATGAGTTCAAATGATTCCTTCTCTACTTATATGAGGAGTTTGAGTTCCTATTTTAGCCTACTAGCCCCTAAAACAATAAAATAATGTGTTAGCAACAAGTTAGGTCACAAGTTGACCTAGTAACAAACGAATAAAACTAACTAGCCCACACATGTGAGTCGTAGGAGAGAGAAAGCTGATGTCATCCATGCGTAGGCTTTCTTGGGGTAAGCCTTGAGGACTCAAGGTGCCATGCTGGCCCTCTAAAATCATCTCTTAGGAGTTGGCCTCTATGTCTCTGCCAATCTCCCTCTTTGGACCCCAATTTTGACTTTGGGGCACAAAAGTGGTCTCATGGGTCTCCTGGTGGGTGTGGAGCCTGATTATCTTCCTGATTCAGAGGTATTTTGTTTCAGCTGGATGTATACCTAGGAAGACTGTACACTCCTCCACGCGGGGGGGGGGACTTGTCCCCCCCATGGGGGTCTAGGGGGGACCATCCCCCCCGAATAGGGGGTCTAGGGGTAGTGCCTCGAAGCTAAAAATTAGATGTAAAATTGCCTTGTAAAATATTGTAATTTCGTAGTCAATCTGGGCTTTTCATTAGGTGGATGATCTAATGGTATAATTTATGCTTAATTTAGGGTTTTTTCCCCTAGAAGGCAACCCCTCGATTTATATGAGGGAATTGTATTGCAGCTGTGTATGGTGTGTATTCTAAGCGAGAAAGAGAGAGGAGATTGTGTGAGAGCGGAGGAAATTACAACAGATCTGTTGTAGGCTGTATCTAATCATTTTGATGGATACTATAAAAAGGAAGGGCTAGATTTTTCTCCATGGATGTAGCCAAAATTGGGTGAACTACGTATATCTGTGTCTCTCTTGTTTTATGTGTTAGTGATTCCACATATTTTGTGTTTCCATTGCTCGGTAATATATACTTTTCTAACATCTCCAGGTGGTCAAAAGGTTTGTCTTTTCTCCAACGTTGAGGGATCTCAAGGTGGTGCTAGCCATCCCATATATCAAGGTGTGAAACTATCCTCCTCTAGGTCCTGGATTAGTTGCAAATACCTCATGAAGCGCTAAGCCGACTGGGGTTATGTTGGGTCTAGGAGTATCATCCCATAAAATTAATCAATGTAGGGCAAAGTGTTGGAATGCTATGGGTCTTGGAAGTGCCCATGGCTATGTGTGATGCTATGCTACAACTCATGGACCGATGGCTCTTAATGCTCCACCTTTGTGTGTCAATATGCTACTCTAAAAGACTTGGGCCCTAGTCAACTTGCCCAAGCCATGGCTATGGAACCACCTGACAATCACACACATTATCCATTGCTAGCAACTGCATCATTAGGTACATTTAATCATATTTCCATATAAGTGAACCAATCTTGAAAGTAATTGGAAAATTGACACTTCAAATAAGGCTTCACTTCCAAAATTAAGGCTTTGAAGTCACAATGATGTTACACCCCTAGGTAGGAGTGACTAATAGACCACCCTATTAGGTGTTTCCAGCCCCTAGGGGAAATGACATGTCCTTGGTCCACCATTAAATTAATAGGTGTCATGTCAATAATGATGGAATGGAGGGGAGAAGACTTCATGGGCAAGTGCCATGGTCAAAGGGACCAACTATGATGGGCTCCTCATCCTAAGTGTATAGATGTCGAGAGGGAGCAATTGTGGATGCATGAGTTACCAACTCAACCTTTTTTTTTCCACCCATCTTGTGCACCTTTTACTTTTTCCTGTTTTTTTTTTTTAAATTTTTATTACTGCTCGCAGTTCAAAGGTTTGGAGCTTGCTTTGTATGATTTATAACAATTATTACCCCCTTAATGGTGAAGCAACTCATTGTCCAGTAAGGGTTGGGACATGCAAGGGTTCCTTCTCATAATATGAAGAAAAACATGTGCTTAGGAATCGAGTGATGGCCATAGTGAGTGAGGTAGAGCTAATGCTAGGTTTTTTCCCATGTGATAATGTGTATATCCCGACTGTTATCACTCTAGTAAATTCTCAAGTTGTGGGATTTTGATTTTTTAGTCAAAGAACACTAGAGGTAACCACAAACCTACTTCAAATTCTAGGGTCTAGCCTTCCTAGAATTTAGAGAGGGTTCTCTCTTTAAAATTTATCTTTGTTTTGATTTAAAATATTAGGCTAGTTATGAAAGTACAATTTGGTTTTGGTTTAAAGAGTTTGGTGGGGAAAAATCACTTGGAGGTAAGATAGAGAGAAATCTACTTGTCCATTGGGCTATGGAGTCTAAATCAAGCTAGCAACACTAGAAATCAAGGCTAAAATGTACAAATATATTCAGGGCAAGATAGATAACCCTCAGAGATTTTGGAAAGTGGTTTTTTATGAGATGGTATGATCGGGATAAATGGCACTTAAGGATCATTTGATCCGGAAAATGGAAGTAGAAGGCAGAGGTAAAACGGGAGTGAGAGCAATTAAGAATTCTCAACACTAGAAATCAGAAGAAAACATTAAAATGGCAACTAGTTAAAGATAGGGAGCACTTGACTAATCCTGTAGTATTACTCCTAGTGACACATTTAGATAGAATAAACATACAATGAATTGCATGAAACTCAGAAAATGAAACAATGACAAGAAGGGAGTACTTCACTCATCAGCTTATCACAGGGATCCTGAATTATGATGTCAGTCAGCTTGTCCAGTCTGCTACTTTGAATTCAAACACACAACACCTCCAATGTCCAACAAAAATATCTATAGTAAGTCCAACAATTTTATTCCACTTCTTTCTATCTACCCAACATTACTCTAACATTTTTTCTTCCTTTTGGCAGGTGCATTTAGGCTTGCAACCTTGAAACATTTATTCTTTTGAAAGCATAAACTATCTAATTCTACCTTATTTCATCTGATGACTCAGATTAAACTGTTGAGTTCCTCATTATTCTCTACCTATCCACTAATTTGTTAGGATTAAACTATCTGACAAGTCTTTATTCATTATCTAAAACATGACAAATCAAGTTTAAACAATTTAACTCATCATGGATTATGGCATTTATTGACACTCTGCCATAATCATTTGCAAAAGTAAAGAGGAGTGGCATTTGGACTTGCACACTTTCATATATTATTTTCATCTTTTTCTTTTGGGGTATATTTATTTTTATGTCATTTGATCTTTCTTTTAGGACTTTTTACCCTCTTTTTGATTTTTTTATTTTCTCAAAATATGGGAAAACAACTTGCAAAAAGCAAGGTATGTACATATTTTACAAGACTATCAAAAGCCAATTCAAAATTATAAATCCTATATTTATAGGATCCTAACAGCGGCTTCACAAGGAGATGGCATTTCCTGGTGAAATGTCAAGAACTCTAAGACTACTAGCCTTCACTTTTGACCATGATGATCCAGTAATTGTCTTTTGTTTTATGCAATAATTCATATTTATGATATTTTACCCTACAAAGCTTAGGGCCTTCTCTCCGGGCTTCAACTTTGTAAATAAAATATCCAATCCAATCTAAAACTTCAATGAATATTTACAATGATGTAAAATTAAATGGGACTAACTATTGGTTAACTCAGAGGAATAATAGTGTTTGAGAATTCTACCATTTACTGGTCCTTCTTATATATATGTTCCATCCAAATCTTTGATAAAGAAATTATTGTTACCCCTATATCCATAAATTACATAAGGTCCTCTCCACAGAAAATCAAAATTTCCATGTTTGCCTTTGTTTTCTCTTCTAGAATCCCATTTTAACACTTGGTCTCCAATGTAAAAGTCATCTTCTTTACTTCTTTTATCAAAAATTTTCTTGATTTTATCCTGAATGACTTGTGATTTCTTATAGACTTCTTCTGTTATTTTTTATAGATGAATAGTTTGATTAATCCTCCTTTGTATATCATTGGTTTCCACTTGTGATTCTTGAATGATCTTCATTACTGGAACACCTAAGGATGATGGAAAAACTGCATCCATCCCATATACAATTTGGTAAGGGAAAGTGCCAATGGATTTTTTGGTAGTAAGTCTATCTGTCCATAAGACATAGACTAACTTTTTATTCCAAGTCTTTTTGTTGTCTTCAAGTAAATTTTTAATGATATTTACAAGACTTTTATTTGAGGATTTAGCTAGGCCATTACCTTGAGGGTAATATGCAGTAGAGTGGCCTAGGGTAATATGATATTTGTGACAAAAGACAATCATCTTTTTAGACTTAAATGCTGCTGCATTATCAGTAATTATTTTCTGAGGGCATCCAAATCTTGACAAAATGTTGCTTTCTATGAAAGAAATTATGACTATATCAATGGCTTGTCTAGTAGGAATGGCTTCAATCCACTTTGTAAAGTAATCAGTGGCAGTCAAAATCCATTTATGTTGGCTAGAGGATGGGGGGTGAATTTCTCCAATGAAGTCTAAGCCCCATTGTTGAAATGGTATCTCAGTTGAAATAGGCTTCAAGGGTAAAGGTAACAATTTATTCTTGCCTTCAAAGGCTTGACATTTATGACATGAAGTTTAAACAATTTTTTTAACATCAACAAATAAGGTAGGCCAGTAAAAACTAGCTCTAAGGATTTTATTTGCAGTACTTTTCCAATATAAATGCCCTCCACATTCACCTGCATGAAATTCTTCAAGTGTTTTGTGAGCTTCTGCTTTCAGTAAACAATTTAATAATATCCCACTTTGTTCTTTCCAAAAAAACACATTATCTAAAATACAAAATCTCATTACTTTAAGAAATCTAGATTTAGTTCTAGACAATCCAGGAGGAGCTTGTAAGTTTATAAGTACAAAGATGATATCTGAGTACCAAGGTGAATCTAGAAAAACTTCACTGATCATTGGAGTCGCCATCTCTTCCTGGTCATCAACCTGAGCAATAAAATTTATGTCTAATGCATTGCAGTTAGATTCAGCCATTAATCTGGCTAATCCTTGTCCTTTAATGAGTTTTGTTGGTTTAATTTCTATGTCATATTATAGGATAGTAGCAATCCACTTACCTCTTCTTCCATCAGGGCCATCCTGAGTAAGAATGTCTTTAACTACAGAATTAGGAACATAGGCAATTGTGTGGGAGTAAAGAATGTAAACTCTGAAGTCTTTAATGGCCTTAACCAAAGATAAGGCTTGTTTCTCCATTATGTTATATTTCAGAGGTGCATCTCTAAGAGTATTACTAAAAAAAGCTATAGGATGTTCAAAAGTTTGATCATTCTTCTGCAGTAAAACTGCAGCAATGGTATGTTCTGATGCAAAAGAAAAAATTATGAAGTCTTTTTTGAAATCTGGACTGATTAAGACTAGTGTTTTAGTTAAATCCTGTTTGATGGATTCAAATGATTGTTTGGCTTCAACAGTCAATTTTAGAATTGAGTCTTTTTTGAGCATGTTGTTTAGTTCTTTAATGATTTCAGCTAAGTTAGAAATAAATCTTCTCAAAAAATGAATCTTACCTAAAAATGCTTGTAATTATTTGATATTTCTAGGTAGATGAATGTTCAGAATTGCTTCTATCCTAGCAGGATCTATTCTAATTCCTTATTTTGAAATTATATGTCCTAGTAACTTACCTTCTTCTAATCCAAAAAGACTTTTCTTGGGGTTTAAAGATATGCCAAATTTTCTACATTTAATAAAGACTCATCTCAAATGATCCAAGTGTTCATTATCTGATTTAGAAAATACAATAATATCATCTAAGTAAATTACCAAGAAATCATGAATCTCCTCTGCAAAGGCTATGTCCATAGCCCTATGAAAGGTTGCTCTTGCATTCATCAGACCAAAGGGCATTTTCACATACATGAAAGTGCCCCAAGGAGTGGTAAAAGCTGTTTTAGTCTGATCTTCCTTTTGGACAAGAATCTGGTTGTATCCTGAAAAACCACCTAACAAAGAAATTCTAGAGGAACCAACTACTCTTTGTAATATATGATCCATTTTAGGTAAAGGGTAATTATCTTTCAAAGATATTTTGTTAAGATTTCTAAAGTCGACACATAATCTAATTTCACCTGTTTTCTTTCTCGTTGGTACTAGGTTTGAAACTCAATCAGAATATCTGATTGGTGCAATGATCTGAGCATCATACATGAGTTTTACTTCCTTTTCTATCAAAGGTAATAGAACAAGATTAATTCTCCTTAATTTTTGTTTGAATGGTTTTTTATCATCTTTTATGGGAATTTTGTGTTGGATTATGTTTGTGTCATAAGCTTTAAGATCTTCATAACTCCAAGCAAACACATCTTGATATTCCTTTAAAATATCAATGTATTTTTCCTTTTCTTGTGGAGATAAAGATTTAGACAGTTTAATCATTTTTGGTTTTAATTCTATCCCAATGTTACATTCCTCAAGGTTAGACCTAACTGGTTCCATTTTTGGCTTTTTTGGCACATCATTGGAATCAAAAAGGTCTTCCAAAGGATTTAAAACTTTAGGCAAGAAATTATCTTTTAGATCTAACATGTCAATTTCTTCTTCAATTATTTCCTCAATATCTACCTTCTCTAAGCTGTCTATGTCAGATTGAGTAAATACAATAGGTTTATCAAACCTATGTATATTTATGTTATCTATTTCACAATCAAAATCTGAATATATTTTACAATCTGTATCTAGTTTACAATTTTGAAATTCTTCCTCATTATTTAAGAAATGGTAAATCTGTTCATCTTGAGCGAAAATCTGCTAGTACTTGAGGTTGTCTCGGATAATTGGTCTATTTTTAACCTCAGCAGTGTACCTATGAGTTGGTTGGAATGGTAAGTTACATGTACTAACAAAAGTTGCCAGACAATGTGCTTGAATATTTTGTTTTCTAGGTATAGCAACAAACTTGCATTCCAATAAATCATCAGTTAAATCTATCACTGTATCTTTGTATTTGGCTAGTCTAGGATTATAAACAGAATAATCTCCATTTATTTTCTTTATGATTAATTCCGAATCTCCCATGATTAGTATTCTTTATCCTCCTAAGTTTCTGATGATCTGGAGGCCTAGAATGAGTGCCTCATACTCAGCCATATTGTTTTTACATTTAAAGTTGAGTTTGAAGGCATGTCCTTCTGAATGATCAGTCTCTATATTTGTAATCCATACTCCTGAACCTACTCCTAATTTGTTTACAGAGCCATCAAAGTCTAAGTGCCAAAGAGACTCATGAAAGATGTTATCATTATTTGGTGTTGGATTTTTACCAATAAGTTCAGTTTGGATTTCATTATTATCAGAGTTACACAAAATAAAAGAGTCAAGGTTAGTTGGTGTAGAATAAATAGGATAATTTGTGAATCTTTCAGCACTACTGACCATGAAATTCATTAATCTATAAAGTTTTTTAGGTTGACCAAACATTGATATGGTAGCATAACTCATGTCCAATTGTAGAGATCCCTGCAACTTTGCTCCCCATGAGCGAGAAATAAGCATACCATATTTTGGTGGGATATCAGCTACTACAATGTCCATTAATATACTTTTACGAGGGCACTGAACTAAAGTAACACACAAGTCTTTAATTAATCCTAAGCACTTAACTTTGATAGAGTCAAATGAAAACAAATCTTTATAAGGCCTGGTTATTTCTAGATTAAGAGTTTCCATTATGGCTTTGGGCATTAAATTATGGGAAGCTTCTGAATCTAACATATCATTATGTAAAATTAGATCATGAATGGTAAGAATGATATAAAAAGGAGGGACCGATCCATCTGAATGATTTCCATTCGCATCAGGGCCAAAAAACAACCCGGGTTGATCATCATTCAAATTAATTGCATCTTCACCATCATTCATATTTAGTGTTTCAGTTATGGTTGATTTGTATAAGTCATTTTTTACCAATTCTGTCAAAGGAATGGGTATTTTTAACTTAGTGATTTCAGTTTGAATATTGAATGAGGGTTGAGATTTACTAATATGAACTAATTCATCTTTAGTAACTGTAATTTGATTTGGTTTTTCTTGAGTTTCTATTGTTATATTTCTATCTTCCGTTGTTTTGACATAATCTGTCTGAGTTTCCTGAGTTTTGATACTTTTAAATTTCTTTTCAGGGACAGTTTGTGTTGCAGCAGAATTTTTATCAGACTTGGAATTATCAGTAGGTGTTCTTGAATTATCAGTTTTTGGATCCACTAGTTTAGGATCAGCAGAAAGATTTTTAGGATAATAATTTGTTGATTTTACTGAATCAGAAGCTTTAGCAATATTAGCTTTCTGTACACCTTTGGAAGATTGAGCTACTTTATCAGTAATATCAACAATTTTGGGACTTGTTGTTTTTTTAGGACTGGAAGGATTGGAATTTTGCTTATTTTCGCTTGGGAGAATTTGCAAATTTTTTGTTTTTGGTGCTTCTACATTTTTCTTATTTTGATTTTGGGAATTGTTTTTGGTAGAAGACTCATTGTTTTTCTTGTGTCTAAGGTTATATTGACTATGTACTTCATTTATGGCAAAGTCATAACCCTGTTTGTAGTCAAAGGATTCACTGGGTTTTAATTTGAGCTGTTGAAGCTCAAATAGTTCCTGATCTTCCTGAGTGAGGAAAATGGTATTGTTTTCATATATTCCAATTAGATGATTGATGTCATCCTCATCTTCGTCATTATTATGAGAACTTTCAACATAGTTCTCCTGAAATGGGGGCCTAATGTTTTGGTCTAGAGCTGCTTCTTTAACTTTTCTAGGATTATTGTTTTTTCTGAAATTGGGATTTCTGATCTGAGGTTGATTATCCCATTGAGGTTTTCTTTCTATATTATCTAATCTATATACCACCCTTTCTAAAGTTTTAGCAAGTAAATCTATTTTAACATCTGAGTTTGAACTTTATTCTTTAATTGTAACTCTTCTTTCATTTCTAAGTCTGGCTTTCTTAGCTAAAATATTGATTTCTACACTGACAACATCTAATTGCATCTGTTCTAATGTTTGTGCATCTCTTTCCCTTAATTGATAGGCCATATCTGCATCAAATCCATCAGGGAATTTGAGGAGAACAGAGTAAGGTGTAGGTTTAATATTCGCAGGTATTGTATTGTAGACACTATTGTACCTAGTGCAGTAGTCTTGGATAGAATCAGTAGGAGATCTTTTCATGGCATCAAACTCAGACAAAATTTGAAGGGGGTGCTTTTTATTTTCCCATTTATTTAAAAATATTCTATGAAATACAGCTAAATCAGCTACACTACCAACAGCTAAATTTTTGAACCATTTTTTAACTTCTCCTATTAAACTCTGGGCAAATAACCTCATCTGGACATCTGACTCATCAATTTCATAAATTTCGCAGAAATTTGTCATTTTAGTTACATGTTGAACAATATATTTTGAAATGCCATCAAACAGTGGTACATTTTTTCGATAACCTTGAGGCATGTCATGGTGGTTTTGGGGTAAGATAAGGGGTGCATATCTAGCAGCCATGGCTTGAAGCTTTGCTGAGCTAGGAGGTATAACAGTAATGATAGGTGTAGTGCTAGATATGGCAGCTGATGAACTGAAAACTGTAGTTGAAGGGCTGGGAAATGAAGCTGGTATATAAATGGAATTGCTGGGAAATAAAGATGTGGTGCTTATAAAATCTGAATGTAAAGTAGTGGATGTAGTAGATGGAGGAAATAATATCCTAGGCTGCAAAGGAAATCTAGGAATGAAATGATCTGTAGATGAACTTGCAATGGTATCTATAAATGAAGTGACAACATATAAAGATGAATCTGCTATTGGTATTATTGTTATATGCAATTGAGAAATTGGAGGTCTTATGTAAGACAACAAATGAGCTAATTCAATAGCTTCATTAATATTTTTAATCAATGAAACATTAATCTTTTCAACTGTATTTTGATATTTAGATTTATTTTATTTTGTTCCTACTAAAATATTTTTCTGTTTTGCATTCAGAAATGAAATAAAAATAGGATCTATAACATTATTTTTCAAATCAGTTTCAGATTTAGTTTTAAACAATGAATATTCAAACTTAAGATCAAAATAAATATCATTTAGACTGACTAAATATTTGGGTAAAGAATTGGCTTTTCTTAATGGTACTTCAGTTTTTAAATTGACAGTTTGTTTTTTCTTTTTACCAATCTGATCTGGGTTATCTATTATAACTGCAGGTTTAGGATCCGGGTTAGACCTGGTATAGTAGGTTTTCCTAGAAGCCAAAATGACTGTTTTTCTTAATAACCACAACCTATAAAAGTAATCTTAAAGTGAAAGGATAATTTAAAGATTTTCCTTTAAGACTAAATTTAAGGCTAGATATTGGTTAGTTCCCCAGTATGGTCGCTAGTATGTTATCACTCTAGTAAATTCTCAAGTTGTGGGATTTTGGGTTTTTAGTCAAAGAACACTAGAGGTAACCACAAACCTACTTCAAATTCTAGGGTTTAGCCTTCCTAGAATTCAGAGAGGGCTCTCTCTTTAAAATTTATCTTTGTTTTGATTTAAAATACTAGGCTAGTTATGAAAGTACAATTTGGTTTTGGTTTAAAGGGTTTGGTGGGGAAAAATCACTTGGAGGTAAGATAGAGAGAAATCTACTTGTCCATTGGGCTATGGAGTCTAAATCAAGCTAGCAACACTAGAAATCAAGGCTAAAAGGTACAAATATATTCAGGGCAAGATAGATAACTCTCAGAGATTTGGGAAAGTGGTTTTTTATGAGATGGTATGATCGGGATAAAGGGCACTTAAGGATCCTTTGATCCGGAAAATGGAAGTAGAAAGCATAGGTCAAATGGAAGTGAGAGCAATTAAGAATTCTCAACATCGGAAATCAGAAGAAAACATTAAAATGCCAACTAGTTAAAACATGGAGCACTTGACTAATCCTGTAGTATTACTCCTAGTTACACATTTAGATAGAATAAACATATAATGAATTGCATGAAACTCAGAAAATGAAACAATGACAAGAAGGGAGTACTTCACTCATCAGCTTACCACAGGGATCCTGAATTATGATGCCAGTCAGCTTGTCCAGTTTGCTACTTTGAATTCAAACACACAACACCTCCAATGTCTAGCAAAAATATCTATAGTAAGTCCAACAATTTTATTCTACCTCTTTCTATCTACCCAACATTACTCTAACCTTTTTTCTTCCTTTTGGCAGGTGCATTTAGGCTTGCGACCTTGAAACATTTATTCTTTTGAAAGCATAAAATATCTAATTCTACCTTATTTCATCCGAGGACTCAGATTAAACTGTCGAGTTCCTCATTATTCTCTACCTATCCACTGATTTGTCAAGATTAAACTATTTGACAAGTCTTTATTCACTATCTAAAACATGGAAATTTAAAACATGACAAGTCAAGTTTAAACAGTTTAAATCATCATGGAATATGGCATTTATTGACACTCTGCCATAATCATTTGCAAAAGTAAAGAGGAGTGGCATTTGGACTTGCACACTTTCATATCTTATTTTCATCGTTTTCTTTTGGGGTATATTTATTTTTAAGTCCTTTGATCTTTCTTTTATGATTTTTTACCCTCTTTTTGATTTTTTGATTTTCTCAAAATATGGGAAAACAACTTGCAGAAAGCAAGGTATGTACATATTTCACAAGACTATCAAAAGTCAATTCAAAATTATGAATCCTATATTTATAGGACCCTAACACCGACCATCTTTTGCATATTGATCTTTTGTATTTTCTTTTTTCTTGTGGCCATTATATGCTTTTTCTTGTCCTTTTAGTTGCATCAATCAACCAGGTCCAAGTTCTGTGCCCTACCCAGGTATGTGGATTTATGGTGCCAGATCTTAGAGAACCAATGGTGAGTTGAACCCAATGAAGGGAGGTGTAATATAGGGCTTGTAATGTGAGATGGAAAGTGGTAAGTATGGAATTGGGAGAGATGGAACTATTGGAAATTGTAACCAGGTTTGGTCTTCATAATGACTTTTTGTAAACATGAAATTGCATATTTTTTATAAATAAATAAATTTTATTTTATTTAAGCCATGGATTTCATTCTTAAGTTTAGGTCAAAGCATGTTCTTCGTGTTTATAGGTATTTCCAGGAAAAATAAGAATTTATGTCATGTATTATAGTCCCATTTGGACTCATTGTAACAAAAAAAATATTTATTTCTGTTAAGAAAAACCATTTATTCCTCCAAGAGCAAGTTGGCCTAAATTAGGGCTATTCGACCCCTCAAGAAGGCTATAAATACAAGGAGCTCGATCTATTTTGGGGCACTCACTCATCACAAGTTCAATCTGCTATAGCAAAGCAGAAAAGGAGCTAGAAGGACTAAGAAAAGAAGGAAGATTCAAAATTTCTTGGGATGATTTCTCTCTCTGTCCACATGTGCGAAGTTAGGGTTTCTGTGTCGTTGCCAATTGCAAGGGGCTGAAATTGCAGGGCCAAAATTCGAGAGCGACGCTGCAGAAGGTCAAAGTTTTTGAAGTTGCCTTGGAGAGATCTTATTAGGGGGCTGACTTGGTGCTTGGGAGAATTTTTGGCTTTGGTATTTGGGTCTTGAAATTCTCATTATAAGAGATTCTATAAGAAGAGAATCATTCTTTCTGGGTTTTCCCCTTGGAGGGGTTCTGCCATGGCTTGGAGCCTATATATTGTGTACTTTGTCTCGTTGTGATCTTCATTGTATCGGTAATTGCTTGATGAACAAATAATAATAAGTAATAAATGAACAAATAACATCAAAAGTAATTCTAAAGTAAGGAAAGTCAACACTAATCTACAAAACCCTTGATTTTCCAACATGGTATTATATCAAAGGTGCAAGAAGCAGACTGAAGACCATATTCTAGTCGGCACTATGGAAAGGATTATGAAGAATGGTTTCAAGCTTCTTGGGAATATCACTATCTCCATAAAGGGTTACACCTTAAAGATCATCTCCAAGCTAGAAAAATAAGTGACAGATGGAAGTTTATTTTCTTCCTTGTCTGGGACCTTCAAGGAAAATAATGTATGGGTTATTAATAGTGGTGCATCCATACATATGACAAGAGAATGTTGTCAAATCAATTTTTTTTCAAAATAATCCTCATCTCATTCAATCAAACTTGGAGACAATAAGAGCTATCTAGTGAAAGGGATTGGATATACTTTGTTGGAGCTCGAGTTCGGTGGAAGTGTTCACCTCAACGATATTCTATATGTTCCAGATTTGAAGAAAATTTTACTTTCTATTTCTTGTCTAGAAGATAAGGGTGATAGAATTTATTTTGTTGATGGAAAGGTTTTGGTTTGGGGTAAGGAATCTAGTATTGATAATGCTAGGGTAATTGCAATTCATGAGGGGATATTATATATACTTTTTACACCCCTATCTCAAGCCTCGATTCACTTAGATGTGAACCCTTCTCAACTATGGCATAGAAGGTATGGACACCTTCATTATAATATTTTTCCATCTCTAAATCAAATGGTTAACATCGTCCCCGACTTGAAGGGAGAACATGAAGGGACCCGTACGGGTTGTGCTCTAGGAAAGAACATGAGAAAGCCATTTGCAAGAAGTGATACCAGATCTAAGGAAGTTTTAGATCTCATACACTCTGATGTATGGCAGTGAAGTTTCCTGGAGGGAATCAATATTATGTGACCTTCATTGATGATTTCTCAAGGAAGTCTTGGTTAAACCTTCTCAAGAACAAAGATGAGGTATTCAAGAAGTTTCTAGAATTTAGGAATGAAGTAGAGAATATGATTGAAAGAAAGATCAAGATTCTGAGATCCGATAATGTTGGAGAATATACCTCCAAAGAACTCATAGATTTTTGCAAGGAAGTAGGGATTAAGAGGGAGCTTATTGTTCCTTACAATCCTGAAAATAATGGTGTGGCCGAAAGGAAGAAAATAAAAATTGAAGAATGTGTTAGGGCCATGCCACATGATCAAGATATTCCTCAATTCCTATGGGGAGAAGCATGTGTGAAAAATGTTTACTTGTAGAACCAAATTCCTCACAAGATTCTCAAAAACATGACTATGGAAGAAGAATTTACAAGAAAGAAGTCGAATGTGGATCGTCTTCGAATATTTGGATGTCCTGTTTATATTGATATACCAAAGGACAAAAGGAAGAAGTTGGATCCTACTAGTATGAAGGGCATATTTGTTGGATATAATGCTTCATAAAAAGCTTAAAAAATCTATATCGAGGAGGATTGTCGCATTGAAGTAAGCAAGGATGTCATCTTGGATGAAACTATAGCTTACAAGAAATTAGAGGATGTTCCAGTTGACTTTGATGAAGAAGAGATAACTATCTTTGAGGATATCTCAAGGGAAATTGATAGTCAAGATTTCAAATCAACTCAAGAAGATGTTGAAGGTCCTAGTGAGTCTGTGTAGCACGTTATTGTTTGTGAAATTCGAAAGAGGCCTGCTTGATTGAGAACTACTCTACAAGAGGCAGAAGGACACAACTAAGGGGACCTTTAGAGAAAGTAAAATACCAAAAAGGTATTATGGATATGAATAATATATGACAAATCTCATTGGAGCAGAACTTTCCTCCTATGAATATGCAACTAAACATCAAGAGTGGAGGAATGCAATGTAGGAGGAATACTAGTCAATTATGAAGAACAATGTCTGGGAAATTGTTCCTATACCAAGTGATAAATCAATAGTCACTTCAAAATGGATATTTAAGATAAAGCATGTTATAGATGAGAGCATTGATAAATAAAAATCAAGGTTTGTAGCAAGAGGCTTCTCATAGAAAGAAGGTATTGATAATGAAGAGACCTTTACTCCTACAACCAGATATACAACAATTAGATCACTTGTTTCTTTGGCGACTACTATGGGATGGAACATCCATCAAATCGATGTGAAGACAACTTTTCTGAATGGGACTATCGATGAAGAGGTTTACATTGAGAAACCTTAAGGATTCAAAATAAATCAGAGGGAGACACATGTCTACAGACTGAAGAAAGCTCTATATGGCTTAAAGCAAGCACCTAGAGCTTGGTATGCAAGAATGAATTCATACCTATTGAGGCTTGGTTTTACCAAGAGTTTCGTAGATCCTAGCGATGCATCAGGGTGGTCCAAGGTGAACCAATGCTCATAATATTGTATGTGGATGATCTACTTGTTACAAGTGTAGAACATCAAATTCATGAATGCAAGAAGCAATTAGAAACCGAGTTTGATATGAAGGATTTGGGGATTATGCAATATTACTTGGGACTAGATGTTTGGAAAAATCTAGGTGAAGTACATCTTGGTTAAGGGAAATATGTGATCAATATTCTACATAAATTTGGCATGATGGATAGCAAGCCTATGATGACTCATATGATCACCAATCTAAAGAAGTTGAGGAGTTCCGATTCTAGTCCAGTGGATCCTACTTGCTACAGATTGTTGATTGGGTCCTTGATGTATCTGGTAAACACTAGACATGGCATCTGTTTTGTAGTAAATCTCCTCAGTAAATTTTAGATGGAGCTAAATCATGACCATTGGATAACAACCAAACATGCCTTAATATGCGTGGGACTATATGTTACTGCCTTCATTATAATGGTAATGAGATTAAACTCATGGGATACACATATTCCGATTGGGGTTGTAGTGAGACAGATGGAAGAAGCACAACATGTGGATGCTTCAACTTAGGATCTTCCATGGTCTCATGGATGAGTAGAAAACATGATACATTTTCTTTGAGTATTGCTGAATCTAAGTATTTTCTTCAAGCGAATTCTATCGGGAAGCTATTTGGCTCAGGAAGTTATTGTCCGATTTGTTTGAAAAACCACTTATCCCTACACACATACATTGGGATAATGAAACTTGCATAAGATTGACTGAAGACCTGATGTTTCATGCTAGGATGAATCATATAAATAATAATTACCACTACATCATAATATTGGTACGAGATGGGGTCGTGGCACTACATTATCTACCTATAGATGAACATGTAGTAGATATTCTAACAAAATCATTACCAAACAAGAAGCTTGAATACTTGAGCGGTAAGCTTGGTTTGGTGGAAATATATTACCTATTTGAGAGGGAGTGATTTTGGATATTTTTTCTCCTTATGTGTTATGCATTAGACCAAGACTAACAACCGTAAGTCTTAGTGAAGGACATAAGGAAAGGATGGAGTTCAGAGGATTGGAAAAGCATCTAGGATTGGAACTTCTTATGGATTCGAAAGTCTGTTAAATTTCCACAACCTTGGGTCTAGGATAGAATCTTAAATACATGAAGCTACCAAACCAAGAGTATCAACAAAGCTACTTAGCACAACGAAACAATATAATGCAGTAAACCAATCACGTGCACAATAATAATAACAACAACACTATTTGTCACACAACTTCGTTATATTATCAACATATAATACAACAATCTAGGGCTCCCGTACAAGGGATAATGGCCCTTAAATATCCACAAGTACAAGAATACAAGATACAATGATAATCTTGCTACTCTAGTTCACAATCACAACCTCTATGTCAATTCTTGTCCGATCAGTTCTTCGCTTCCGTTATGCTCTCTAGCTGCCCCTTACTCCATAATGAGACAACACATAAAGTCTCTAGGGGGGCTACAAGCTACCACCGCTACAAGTTTCTTCTACTACAATGAAAAAAGGTTGATCCAATCTTATCTTCTAGGCTGGCCAATACCTCAGCTCCAATATGCCAATCTAGCAGTCCACTAGTCCATCAATGTACTAAACATTAGGATTCACAACTTCACCCAACCTTCAGATTTCACACTCCCTTAAGGATAGCTTTTCAAGGGCTACTTTGGGATACCAACATGCTTCCATCCACCATTCCAATGACACCCAATCCAAATATCACAAAACCATTATGAAATCTACTCTTAGTTAGGGTTTCTTAACACCAAAGACAACCCAAACACATGGCTCCCACAAGTTGCAACAAATATGATCCTTCTAGAAAAAAACTCAACACAAATCATCCTCATACTTGTACTTGAGAGCTGGTGCACTATTGAAGTCCAGCAATCTGGTTATGGAATCAACACATACCCTAACAGTCCTCTCAAATCACTACAAAAAACCTCAAAAATAGTGCGGCTTCCCGTACTTGTTTAACTACCTTCAACGCTGCCTTTTCCCTTGCATCTACCCTTGGAAATAAGCCTTACGACCTTCCTAATATGCCCATAACAGGCCTACGATGCATCTATTATGACTACAGGGCTTGCAACCTACTATCACATGGATAAACCACCTGTAAACTAGCACCAAACAACCAAGAAATAATTCGGCCTGCCTCTGCTATACCTCAATGTTCTTTAACCCACAAAAGTCTTCCAAAATTTCCCATAGCTACTGGGCCTTCTCCCTCTTGGACAACGTATACCACAAGTGATGATTCTCTATGAGATTTTAATCTTGGATGATCTAAAATGACTTCTCTCGCCTTGTATTTATATCCATATAAGGGCTTCACGAATAAACATGTCTTTTGGCACATTCACACCAAGCCTACATGACTTATGTGCCAAAAAATTCATTGTCAACTTCAAAAATTCATATCTCATCAAGGACATCTCAAATTTCGATGATTCTTGAAGCGTTGGATTCTCCTCGCCATCCTCTAGCATCTTCATCCATCACATGTCCAAAATGCTCCATGGTTTTGGCCTAGACTTTGATGGGTGAAAAAACCCAACCTTGGGTTCCAATCGCACAAGTGACTCTTGTGGTGCTCCAACCTCCAAACCCTTAACCCTAGGGATTGAAATACCTCCCAAGCTATCAAAAATCAACACTACCTCTTAGTGAGGGAGGTACTACCAAGACTAAGAAGTAGCTCATCATCATCATCACTACTCGCAACAGTCGCACAACAGTCGCGCAACTCCTAGTGCTCACAACTAAAACAATCCCTGTAGCGTGAACTATGCCTCTCTCGGAAGTGTCGCTATCACTGGAAGCATCTTGATTCTTCTTCTTCTCCTGAAATGTCTTCCATTCTCTCCACGATTCCTTCTTGCAAGCTGTAAGAACACCCTTTCTCCCTACTTACCACACACTCTTCTTGGGCTGTAAAGTCTCCCTCTGAACCTGCAAAATCCCTCTAAAACTCGAATCCCTCTGAGCCTATGGAACTTGGACCTTCTTCTCTGGAACCTGTACCTACTCCTCTGAAACCTACACCTACACCTTCTTATCTGGAACCTCTACTTGGTCCTCTTTCTTCTTTTTCCCATGATACATAAGCTTTCCCATCAACCTGTATAGACTATGCTCTCTAACTCCAAGCACAATAACTGCAGAGCTAGAGCCTCTAGGTCTGAGTCTTTCCTTCCCATCCTAGAATAAGACCTCATACCCCTTCCTCTCGATCATTGACACATATATCACACTATATATGAGTCCTGATATAAACAATACATCGTGGAACCGCATCACCCTTCCTGTCTCGATCTTGAATGGCACAAATCTTGATCCTCGAATCTCCTTCTGAATATTGTTGCCCAACACCATGTGAAAATTTTAGTCCCATTTAGGTAGAGTCTCAAAAAAATCTTGTGACTTTGTCATATGTTTCATCACACCATTTTCCACGTACCATTCATCCTCATCGATAGTAACCCACAAGAACTGAGAGATCATAGCAAAGTCCTCCTCCTCTAATATCTAGGTGAGAGCATCTATCTCAACAAAAGTGGAAACACCGACAACCTATTTCCCTTTCTTCTTCTCGTCATCTCTTGTCTTATTCATCAAACATATTGACAAAAAATGACCCATATAGCCACAGTTGAAACACTTGATCTAACTCAAGTCCTTCTTATGATTACCCTTCCTTCGTGTTGCAAGTGGCATGTCATCATCTTCCCTTTTCTTCGGATGAAGATCCTCGTCTTGCAACCCTTCCTAAATGAAGTCATCTAAATACCTATTCCAGTTTGGAAACTTGTCCTTGGAAATGATCCCCTTGATGAATGGATTCGACTCTAGAGTAGACCCTTTCAAGTCAATCCTCAACACATCAATATCTGAAATAGTCACACCAACGGTAGCAAAATCATCTTTGACCTAAGACAACATTGTTAGATACAAAGTCACTCCTTGACCCTACAAAATCTTGGTGGACTTCAACTTGTCCTCCAATACCAATACCCAATTATCATTCTTATTTAGGAACAAATTCTGAAGATCCGTCCACATCTCATGAGCAGAGTTCTTCCTAGACAAATGTGGTATTAGGTAGTCCTTCACACCATCCAGGATGATCCATCTCGACTTCATATCCAATTCTTCATATACTTCCAACTCCTTAGGGCTTGTCAGCTTGATGGATTTCTTGGCAAAATATATAAATTATATAGAAAATCTATACCAATGGATTCATTCTGATAATGTAATGTACTAAAACAAGATACTGAATCCTTCTACTATATTTGCGGAATATAAAACATGATCGCTCAATCACATGCAAGTAAGAGACAGAGATAATCAATCACACATCACAAGATGTATCTTGGCGAAATCACCTGCTTAAAACCCCTATATCATATATTGTACATAGTCAAAGAATAATGAAGAAATACAATGCTTTCTCACACTGAGAAAATCCTGCACTCTACCGATCGTCTCACCTTGATCCTGCTTAAAACTAACTAGCATTTCTCAGGCAAAATTGACCAACACTTAGCCAATTATTAGCCCCTGCTTAGCCCAACCTTGCTGTTAGGTCCCTATATTACTAGTGTAGTCCCTTATTGTTGTTTGTGTATCTCCCTTATTGTTATTGTTGTACCCTTGTAGTCCCCATATTGTTATTATTGTGCCCCATAAAACCTCACTATTTTTATTTTTGTGCCCTTACATTATTATTGTTAGGTCGGCTAGGATTATATTGTGACCCCATGGACCCCTATATATAGAAAGGAGGTTTTGTGATTTGAATCATCCAAGAATTGTCCATTTATGTAATGTAAATGAGGTTTCCCCCTCAAAGTCACTGATTTCGAAGGCATTTATCTCTCTTTTCTTCTATTTTTGGAGTTGGTTTCATAACATTTGGTACCAAAGCTTTGGATTATAGCATTTCGCTGCTTGAAACGATCATTGTGGCATTTTCTCTATATTTTTGTTTCTATGAAGATTCAAAAGCTAAAAAAACCCATTTGCAAAGAAATCCTAATGAACGTTGCTTCAAAATTTTAGATCTTGGTTTGCAATATTTTTGGAGATATGATTTGTGGAAGTTAGGGTTTTTGAAGGCTCTCGAATATCATCTCAAAGAGGTGAACTTGGGAAAATCATCATAACTCTCTCTCTGAGCATCAAATTTGAATTCTGTAAAATGTGGCCGAAATTACACAAATTGTAGTTTACTATATATCAATTTCACAGCTGAAGGAGGAAACAATGACACATGGCATGCCGTAAAAGTTTGCTCTACTGAACTAATCCATAATTAGGTCATTCCGAGAGATTAGGCATAAATTTTCCTTAAAGAATCCAAATCAGGTCAGACTTGTGGCATTGGAAAGAAGATTGAGAGGGTTACTAAAGGACCGAAGATAAAATATTGAGGATTCGAAATTCCAGAGATACATTAGTTTTAATATTGAGCTCCTCAAAAGCAAGAAGAAAAGAGAGATAAATGCCTTAGAAATCAACCACTTTGAGGGGAAAACCTCCTTTACATTACATAAATGAACAATTCTTGGATGATTCAAATGAAAAAACCTCCTTTCTATATATAGGAGTCCATGGGGTCTCAATATAATCCTAGCCGACCTAACAATAATAATGTAAGGGCACAACAATAAAAATAGTGGGTTTTATGGGGCACAATAATAACAATATGAGGACTACATGGGTACAATAATAACAATAAGGGGGCTACACTAACAAAAATAAGAGACTACACTAGTAATATAGGGACCTAACATGCCTTTCTTAAAAAAATCCATTTCATTTTTTGTTGCTCTTTGCGAGAGCGAAATTTTGTGCACTTGGTCTTGTAATTTTGATATATCATGTTACATAGAATTCCAAAGGGCGTTTGAATTGAAGACCCACCATATTCCAAAGATTGATATGAGGAAGTTCGATGGCAAGGATCCCGTAACATGGATACTACAAATGGAAAAATATTTTGATCTCCATAATGTGAAAAACACACAAAAAGTACGCATTGCAACTTTACATATAGAATAAAATATATTTGTATGGTATAGATGGCTTTGTTCTCGTAAAAAAATTGTCACTTGGTCAATTTTAACGGAGGAAATGATAGTACATTATGAGGACACAAAGAGAAACACCTTCTTTAGCCAATTGATAAATCTCAAACAAAAGGGTTCAATGGTGGAGCACATTGAGGACTTTATATAAGGGTAATTGATATTCTAGAGGAACACTGGATTTATGTCTTCATAGGGACTTTAAAGGATAACATTCAACATAAGGTTCGCCTTTAGGAACCTGATTCATTGGAGAAGGCATTCAGGTTGGTAAGAAAAATTGAAAGTAAAATTATGGCGACAAGGAAGCCTACCACTCACATATATAAAGATGGAAGTATTGCTACTCCTAGACTTCCACAACCTACAAGGTTGACATCACAACAATTGGAAGAAAAAAGAACAAAAGGTCTTTGCTACAGTTGTGATAGAAAATACACTAAAGGTCATAAGTGTGTTGAGAATAAATTATTTTACATAGATTGTGAAGAGGAGGAAGAAAATGAAAAAGAAACTTCAACAAAAGAGGATATACACTAGGAACCAACCCTAGAGAAAGAAGAAATGAGTCCGACCACATCCTGTAATGTATTGGCATGAATTACCACTCCTCAAATTCTCAAGATAGAAGGACATATCAATAAGAAAAATGTAATAGTGTTGATTGATTTAGGTAGTACCCATAATTTTATTCATTGTAAGGTAGCCAAGGAATTGAATTGCTTCCTATACTTAGCACCAGAGTGTCAAGTGATGGTTGAAAATGGAGGGATTGTAAATTTCTCTCGAAAATGCTATAATATCAAGCTAACCATGGGGGAATATGTATTGAATAGTCCAATGGTTTCCATTCCAATGGGACGTGCTGATGTTGTACTAGGAGTCCAATGGTTACAATATTTGGGGATGATAGCTTTTAATTTCCAAGAACTTTTCTTGATTTTTATTTTATTTTATTTTTTATTTTTTTATTTTATTTTATTTTTAATTTTTTTTCAGAAGGAGAGGAAGTTTAATTATGGGGTATCGTAGGGTAGCCGGGAAAGATAATAAGCTCTAATGTCATGACAAAGCTTCTGAATAAATAACAACGAGGCGTAATTGCACAATTATGCTCACTAGAAGTTCCAACATCAAAATCATCTATTTCTCCAGATCTCCAAAAAGTCTTGGGCAATCATTCTAAGGTGTTTGAAAATCCCAAAGGACTCCCACCTATTCGTGATCATGATCATGCTATTCATTTGATTCCAGGAAGTGTTCCTCCAATCATCAGGCCTTATAGATATCCTTATGTCCAAAAGAGCGAAATTGAATGTATGATTGCAGAAATATTAGAGGTTGGTATAATTCAACCTAGTCAAAGTTATTTCTCTGCTCCAGTAGTATTGGTGCACAAGAAGAATGGATCATGGTGCATGTTTCCGGATTATAGGGAGCTCAATAAGCTCACTATTAAAGATAAATTTCCAATTCCCGTGATTGATGAATTATTGGATAAATTACATGGAGCGATTTATTTTACCAAGTTGGATCTTTGTTCAGGATATCATCAAATTAGAATGAAGATTGAAGATATTCTGAAAACAAAATTTCGAACTCAGGAGGGTCATTATGAATTTTTGGTCATGCCTTTTGGCCTTACCAATGCACCTTCTACATTTCAAGGGTTGATGAATTCCAATTTTAAGCCCTTTCTTAGAAAATTTGTGTTAGTATTTTTTGATGATATACTAATCTTAACAGGTCTTGGAAGGATGATGTTCAACATGTTGACAGGGTGCTCAAACTATTAGAGGAGAAATAATTATATGCAAAAACCTCCAAATGTTTCTTTGGAGAACAAGACGAGGAATATTCGGGTCATATTGTATCTCAGGAGGGTGTTAAAATATACTCTAACAAAATTAAAGCCATTAAGGAATGGAAAGTCCCCACAACCATAAAGCAACTGCGAAGATTTCTCTGGTTAATAGGGTATTATCACAAGGTTTTTAAGAATTATGGGAGAATAGCAGCACCTCTATCAAAATTATTGAATAAAGGTGCATTTTCATGGACTCTTGAAGCAACTAAGGCCTTTGAACATCTTAAGAGGCAATGCGCCTAACATCAGTATTAGCTACACCAGACTTCACAAAAACCTTTATTGTGGAATGTGATGCCTCAGGAAATTGAATTGTTGCCGTTTTAATGCAAGAAGGAAGAACCATTTCTTTTGAAAGTCATCCAATCAAAGGAAAGTATTTACAAAAAGCTATTTATGAGAAGGACACGTTGGCAATACTACACGCACTATAGAAATGACGACCTTACCTAATGGGAAGACACTTCAAGGTAAAAATTGATCATGATAGTCTTAAATACTTTTTGGAACAAAGACTATCTTCAGAAGAGCAATAAAAATGGGTCACAAAGATGTTGGGTTATGACTTTGAAATCATCTAGAAAAAAGGGAAGCTAAATGTTGTTGCAGATGAACTCTCAAGAAAGGATGAGGAAGTGGAAGTATTGCTTTATGCCATTTCTATTATCCAACCAGATTGGATAACCGAAGCAAGGGAGGAATGGAAGAATGACGAAGAAGTGTGGACACTCATTCAAAAGTTGCAACTATATCCCAGTACATATGATACATTTAGTTGGAAAAATGATTCCTTATGGAACAAACATCGCTTATATCTTTGTAAGAATTCCCAACTAAAACAAAAATATTCTTTTGGAATTGCACACCTATTCCATAGGAGGACACTCATGATTTAAAAAAAATTACCACAGGGTGAAGAAAGAATTTTTTGGGATGGCCTTAAATCTGATATTCAAAAATTTGTGGCAAAATGTTTGGTTTGCCAGCAAAATAAAGTTGAGACAATTAAAACCCCGGGTCTGCTACAACCTTTACCCATTCCAAGTCAACGTTGGGAGGAAGTTTCAATTAATTTTATCATAGGTTTACCTAAGTACGAAGGAATAGTGTCATAATGGTTGTAGTTGATAGAATTACCAAGTATGTACATTTTTGTGCATTATCTCATCCATTTAAAGCAAGTACAATTGCTACTGCATTTATTGAAACGATTCAAAAGCTACATGGAAACCCAAAGATTATTGTAAGCAACAGAGATCCCATTTTCACTGGAAATTTCTTGATGAAATTATTTTCTTGTTTGGGTATTCAAATAGCCCATAGCTCATCTTATCATCCTCAATACTATGGGAAAAATGAGACAATGAACAAATGTTTGGAAGGATATCTTCATTGTTTTGTATCTAATAAACAAACACAATGGGTCAATTGGTTACCTCTTGCTGAATGGTGGTATAACACTTCCTTCCATACTGTAGCAAAAATGACCCTATTTATGGCACTTTATGGATATGATCCACCGTCCATCACATCATCTTTAATAGAAAATTCTAAGGTTCAAGTAGTGGAATATCACATTGAGCATCAACAACAAGTTCTCCAACTCTTAAAGTATAACCTAAATTCAGCACAAAATCGAATGAAACAACATGCAGATCAACATCGCAGTGAGAGAAGTTTTGATGTAGGAGACTGGGTATTTTTACGGTTAAAACCATACAAACAAATGTCCCTCAAGCAAGCTAAGAAAGATAATAAATTATTGCCAAAGTACTATGGTCCTTACAAGGTGTTGCAAAATATTGTTACTATGGCATGCAAATTGGAGCTTCATGCTTCTTCTCGATTATACCATGTTTTCCATGTTTCAAGCTTAAAGAAGGTTATAGGTGACAAACTTCCAGTTCAAACAATATTCCCTGAAATTGATGAGGAAGGAAAAATCATATTGGAACCTTAAGTAGTCACGAAAACAAGAACTCGACAACTATAAAATCGATCAATTTTAGAGCATCTCAAGTGGAAGAACTTACCCACTGAAGATTCCACATGGGAGGATGAGAATTTTATATAGAAGCATCTAGAGCTACTCAAGCATTGAGGACAACACTTTTTTGAAGGAGAGGGGCATGTTAGGTCCCTATATTACTAGTGTAGTCCCTTATTGTTGTTAGTGTAGACCCCTTATTTTTGTTAGTGTAGTCCCTTATTGTTGTTAGTGGTCCTTACAAGGTGTTGCAAAAGATTGGTAATATGACATACAAATTGGAGCTTCCTACTTCTTCTCGATTGCACTCAGTTTTCCATGTTTCAAGCTTAAAGAAGGTTATAGGTGACGAAATTCCAGTTCAAACAATATTTCCTGAACTTCACGAGGAAGGAAAAATCATATTGGAACCTTAAGTAGTCACGGAAACAAGAATTCGACAACTACAAAATCGATCAATTTCAGAGTATCTTAAGTGGAAGAACTTATCCACTGAAGATTCCACATGGGAGGATGAGAATTAAATATAGAAGCATCCAAAGCTACTCAAGCGTTGAGGACAACACTTTTTTGAAGGAGAGAGACATGTTAGGTCCCTATATTACTAGTGTAGTCCCTTATTATTGTTATTGCAGTCCCCATATTGTTATTATTCTGCCCCATAAAACCCCACTATTGTTATTGTTGTGCCCTTACATTATTATTGTTAAGTTAGCTACGATTATATTGTGACCCCATGGACTCCTATATATAGAAAGGAGGTTTTTCCATTTGAATCATCCAATAATTGTTCATTTATGTAATGTAAAGGAGGTTGCCCCCTCGAAGTGGCTGATTTCTAAGGCGTTTATCTCTCGTTTCTTCAATTTTGGAGCTAGTTTCATAACACTTGATCACGCAATCCCTAGGCAATTAAACCCTATTAAATAGGATAATCAACCTTCCTTGACTGCACAATCAATAGGGGAATTTTGAGGTCTAAAATGAGTCTCCTAAGGAAATAATAAAATAATAGCTAAATCAATACAATAATATTTATAAATTTGCAATTCACTTTTTGCACCAAAATCTATGTAACCATGATTAAATTCAATTCAAAAGTTGTACCAAAATAAAATTAATAAAAAAATTGCATTGATGTGATTATAAATAAGAATGAACTTTTCAAGAAAAAAACATTATGATTGCACAACTAATGCATTTGTCCTTCATACTTAAATAACTTAAAATAAAATATAAATATAAATTCATAGATTCTTAATTATAGAATATATTATTAATTAAAAATTATATTATTTAAATTATATAATAACATAATTAATATACTATATAAAAATAATATAATATAATATAATATATGTAATATATCGTTTTATGTATTAATTTTATATATAATATAATATAATATATGTAATATATCGTTTTATGTATTAATTTTATATTACATATTGAATTGATTTGATTTATAACATAAGAAGAAATAATATATAATTTAAAAATGAATATAATATATATTTTATAACATTTAGATTATTTTTCATAATATTATATATACTAATATAATCATAATGAAATTAATTGAGTTTTATTTAAAATTAAAGAAAAAAAAGTATTGAAATAAACACAATTTATATTTATATTTATAAGTATAATATAAGATTTATATACATCGATATTTAATATTTTTTTGCCACAAACTATGTTGAACTTAATATATTTTTTTTCAAAACACAAAATTAATATACCTTTTTTCATCTTACAAAACTAAAATGTCTTTTTTTTTCTTTAATTTTAATATGTTTGTATTGCTATTAATATTATAATGATATTATTTATAGATTTGATTTATCCTAAAATTACAAGGTTATATTTTTATTTATTTTGATTTCATATGTATAATATATACATATATATATTAATTTATAATTAATTTGAAATTGTAATATTAAATAAAATTAGATGAATATATATTTTAAAAATAAATATATGAAAATATGAAAATATAATATTTATTGAAAAATGTGTAAATACATGAAGATTGTGTATGGATATGCATTGTTTTTTTCAAAAAATATGAAATGACAATAATAATATTTCATTTAAAAAGTGTGAAATGAAATTTATTATGAGTACTTTACTTTGTGACTTTAAAAGTACTTAGAGCACTACCATGGTTAACCATGAGTTTTTATCCACCATTGAGATTGTGACAAGTAAGTGCCTTTAACTTAAACAATGTCACCTCAACCTTTAGGGATGATGTTATCCCCTAAAATGTGATTGGTTCTCATAAAGTGAATTTTGATTGTACATTTTACTTAGGAGACCTATTTTAGACCTCAAAATTTCCCTAATGCCATCATGAGCCTTCCTATGACTTTATAATTTCGCCCGAGCAATTTGCTAATAATACAACTGATAGTTGTCTTCCCTTTAACCTCTGTCTCAACTAGGTAGTCATCAGAACTGACATGCA